>PVJS01010928.1:0-46855 GCA_004027185.1 Glis glis
GCGCGCGCGGAGACGCCTGGGGGTGTCCGGTACCTGGCGCGGGGGCGGCCCGGCCCAGGTGGCTCTGGGGCCGGCGGTGTGGCGCGCGCGGAGACGCCTGGGGGTGTCCGGTACCTGGCGCGGGGGCGGCCCGGCCCAGGTGGCTCTGGGGCCGGCGGTGTGGCGCGCGCGGAGACGCCTGGGGGTGTCCGGTACCTGGCGCGGGGGCGGCCCGGCCCAGGTGGCTCAGGGGCCGGAGGTGTCCACCTTTTGTTTTTAATGGTGCCAAGCTACGTTTATTCTTCACGTTCAGGGATGATGAACAGCATCAGGGATTCTGCTACTTGATTCAAGTGAAAAAGACCCACCCTGGGCAAACCTGTATTCCTAGCCTCCTAGCCGGGAGCCCCTTCTTCCTTCTGGTACCTGGTTGACCTCCTACCTTGGGCAGGGCTACCCCAGCACCACTTTTATCTTGAGTTACTGCTAGAAGGCAGAAACTCTGTTCATGAAGCTGTAAGCTCGTGAAGAGCAGCCTGGGTGTTCTGTGTTTTTTTTTTCCATATATTTTCAGGCACAGTCTGGGGTGTGATGCAGAGAAGGCACCTAGCAAATGCTTGTCGAATGAATGAAAGCTGACTTTCATCTCGTCCCCATTTACTCATTCATTCAGTTCATATTTATTGAGTGATTCTCTGTGCCAGGCACAAGGAATATGGCGATGAGCAGGTCATGGAAGAAGTGGAATGTAATTTGGTCCTGAGGAAATACAGGGTGTGATGAGTGTATATACATAGGCACCCAGCCCAGCCCAGTGGAGCGGGGAAGGCTTCCTGCAGACCTGGGGAGTCAGCACACACATCTAGATGAGGGCAGGTGGGGAGCAGTGTTCAAGGCCTAGGAAGAGCTTGTGCTATCGATGGTCCAAAGGGAAGAGATAGCTTAGCATGGAAAGTGAAGGCTGACCACATCATCATAGTTATGATATTGGTGATCATAGACACAGATAGAGTACCTGCTGTGTGCTAGTGTTGTTCTAAGACCTTCATATTTCTTAACTTACTCAACTATTACCATCCTCTATCTCTTTTTCAGGAAATAGAGGCACAAAGAGTTTAAGTAATTTGACCAATCTCATACAACTTATACAAGGTAGACTGGACACGTGAGGGCAGGTGGCTCCAGAGTCTGAGTAAAGCATTTAAGTGTGTGTGTGTGTGTGTGTGTGTGCACATGTGTGTAGCACTTATTCCCTGCGGGAACCCAGGCATGCTGTTGCGTATGCCTGGGCCCTGGTGGTAGCAGTCCACTTGGAGAACGTCTAGTTAAGGCTGGCAGTGCCTCTGATATGTCCTAATGATTGAGTCTGCCTTCATCAGCAGATGAGGAGACTTTTCCTTGCCTCCTCAGTGGATGGTTTTACTTTGTTGTGTCTTTTCCTATGTGAACAGACTGAGGGGAGAGTGCTCTCACCTCCTAGTTAAGAATGGACTTGGGGCGGTTGGGTGTGGTGGCCCATGCCTGTAATCCCAATACTTGGGAGGCTGAGACAGGAGGATCACAGGTTCAAGACCAACCTTAGCAATTTAGTGAGACTCTTAGCAACTTAGCCAGACCCTGTTTCAAAGTAAAAAATAAAATGGGGCTGGGGGTGTAGCTCTAAGGTAGACCACCCCTAGGTTCAATCCCTAGTACCAAAAAAAGAATGGATTTAGGGCAACAAAAAATAGTTCAATCATGGATGGGTAAATCATATTCTCCTCTGTAGATTCCCATCCCTGAATGGGGAGGGGAAGATGGGGAAATGGTTTAAGGACCACTGCCCAGAAACTGGCCAACCTCTCCCAGTGCATGGCCACTCTGTGTGGTTGCTGGGGGCAGAGTCATAAGGGATGGGTGAGGAAGAACCGTTTGGTTGATGGCCAATTTGGCCCCCAGTACATGGGCCTGAAAAGAGCAGGAGCACCGGTTCTGCTTTCTCCCCACCCAGCTTACAGTCACCCCACTCTAGTCCTCAGGACCCCCGCAGGCCTTGGGCAGCCCCTTCCCCTGGCAGGTGGCAGCGGCCATGCCGTGACCTCTCCCGCAAGTTCCCACCCTACCCAGTGCTCACCATGGCCACTTCCTTGGGCCCCCTGTGGCTGCCAGTCTGACCAGCGCAGAGGGGCGTCCCCGGCAGCCTCCTGCTGCCTGCTGCCTCGTGCTTGGGAAGAGCACACGAGCTGCACATCGGTGTTTGGAAAAATTAATGCTTTCAAGATGAGTTCCACACAGTCTTAGCACGTTTGTCTCTCCTTCTCTCACCAGCCCAAAGAAAAGAAGCATTCTTAGACAATTACTCCCCAAGGGAGCCCGAGGACTGGCTTTGTTTATTGAGTGTTTTTAGTTACAACACGTGAAGTTCTGGGATTTTTTTGGCTTTGGATGTTTTATTTCTTTTCTTTCTGTTTTTGGTTAGAGGGATAGGGAAGATGAGTGAGTTCCTAATTAACAGGGCACTTGGAGATTTCAAAATTGTGAAAGGCATGTTCTTATGTGGGTACAGTTGCTGAGTCTTTGGGAAACGTGACAGATGGAATCCAGGTTCTGGGCTTAGCTCAGGCAGGCCTCGCACCCAGATGTTCTGAGCTGTCCATCTGCAGCTGTTTGGAGCCACATCTCCACCTGCGAGGGGCCCCTTCCTCTTCCTCAGACTCTGTACATCTTCACACTGTCCTGGTAGACCTGCCACATAATGACACAGCCATAATCAGCTTGCACCTTCCTCCACCCCGTGCCACCTCCCGCCACCTGCATCTAGCTGCTCGCCCCCAGAGTATGACACTCTAAGTAGGGACAGTGGGTTTTAAATGTGAGTCAGCCCATGCACAAGGGCGGGGTGGCTGACTCCAAAGTCCGCATGTTGTGGCCCGGCCTGCTCTACCTTTGGCGACATCACTAATTCATGGTGCCGCTCTTCCCATCAATCCTGCATGTGACCCAGAACCTTCAGCCCAGAGCTCTGGACAGTCACTGTCCCTAGGTTAGAACTGGAACTTGAGGTGAAACGTCATTGCCATTGCTGACCAAAGTCCCCTAAGGTGTCTAAGTGGCCACTAAGTGAATGGCCCGAGAGGACTTGAGGTTCTTTCTTGGATGCTCGTTAAGTTCACGGACAGCCCATCTGCACACTTGTGGCCAGAAAGAGATGTGGAGCGAGTGGAGGATGGAAAGCATTTTCTCATGACACAGCGATGGGGCTTTATCTGCCTGCTGCTCTAACAGGTGGACAAGCCCAGACAGTTGGTTATCCAGACCTGTGGGCTACCTGGGGCCATTGCACAGCCCAGAGCCTGTGGGGTGGGAGGTGGAGGAAGAAACTGTGGGCCTGGCTTGGAGGGAGCAACCTATTTCTCAGAAAATATCTGAGCTGATACTTTAGTCAGCCCAAATATATATATACATACACACACACACACACACACACATACACATACATGTTTTGTTTGTTTGTTTATTTCTTTATTGATACTGGGGATTGAACCCAGGGGCATTCTACCTCTGAGCTACACCCCCAACCCTATTTTATTTTGAAACAGGGTCTCGCTAAGTTGCTGATGCTGGCCTTGAACTTGTGATCCTCCTTTCTCAGCCTTGTAAGTATTGGGATTACAGGCATGCACTATCATGCCTGGCCAGCCCAGATATTTAAATACTTTGAAAATGATCAAAGTAACAAATGCATATGGTAAAAAATTATAACCATATAAGGTTTTTTTTTTTGCTACTGGGGATTGAAACCAGGGGCATTTTACCTCCAAGCTATACCCCCAAGCCATTTTTATTTTTTGTTCTGAAACAGGGTCTTACTAGGTTGCTGAAAATCTGCTATACTGCTGAGGCTGGCCTTGAACCTATGATCCTCCTATCAAAGTCTCCTAAATACTAAGTACTGTGATTACAGGTGTGAGCCACCACACCTGGCTCACCTGAAATTTTATAAAACACGATTCTTTAATTGCTCTCTCTCTCAGTCCTCATGAATAACTACTGTTAACAGTTTGTTGTATATCCTACAAGAACTCTTTTTTTTTTTTTGCGATACCGGGGATTGAACCCAGGGGCATTCTACCTCCGAGCTATACCCCTGGCCCTATTTTTTATCCTTTATTTTGAAACCGGGTCTCACGAAGTTGCGGAGGACCTCACTATGTAGCTGAAGCTGGCCGCGAACCCAGATCCTCCAGTCTCAGCCTCCCAAGTACTGGGATTACAAGCGTGCGCCACCACGCCCGGCTTCTACAAGAACTCTTTTTTAATGTACATTGAACTATACAGTGTGTATGTGTGTTTACAAAACAATACAATAATACAAATTATTCTCAATTATTTTGGAAACAATATTCTTCAGCCCGACGATAGAGCATGGTTCTCTCCTATCACTGCGTATCAAGCTACTTGTCCTTGTTAATGCTTTCCAAGTATAATGTAGACCACCCCAGTTTATCTTGCTAATTCCTTATTGTTGGGAATTTAGCTTATTTTTCCACTTTTTATATTTCATTTTTGGGGCTTTTTTTGTTTTTGCTTTGCTGTTCCAGAAGACGCTGCAATGTGTGTGTAAGCACAGACATTTCAGTAGGTGAGAGGCTTAGAATTGTTGACTTGAAGGCTATGCACTTTAGAAATGTTAATAGGTACTGCCAAATTGATTTCTAAAAATGTTATATCAATTTATCCTCCTGCAAGGTTGTATGTTTTGTGAAGAGGGCTTGCTCTGCTTCCCAGGCTGGCCTTGAACGCCTGGGCTCGAGCAGTCCTTCTGTCCCAGCCTCAGGAGTAGCTGGGCCTACAGGCACACGCCATCACACTCAGCTTCTGTTGGTTTGTTCTTGCCAATCTGATAGGTAGAATGTACCATGCTGTTATTGCTTTAATTTGCATTTCTTTGATCATTAGTGGAGGACAGCATCTTTTTACTTTTCATCAATCATTTGTATTTCCTTATCTGTGAATTGCCTGTTTGTATTCTTTGCTTATTTTTATACTGGGTTGTTAACTTTTTCTTATTGATTTTTAGGAGACCTATGCAATTGAAAGATATTAGTCCTTTGTATTATATATTGTTGCAAATTTGGCAAATATTTTCCCCTAGATTATTATTGAACATTGTTCATGTTTTTGCAATTTTATTTATTCTTTTTCTCCTATGAGGACCTAAAATATATGCAAATGTAATGCAGTTAACAATATTAAAAAATAATATAATATAAAGATCTTTATAAGACCCTATGCCTGACTACTGAGCCACTTTTCTCGTAGGTAACCAACAATAGTGGTTTCTTGTGAATCCTTTCAGTGTTTCTTTTTGCAAATACAAGCAAATTGGAATCTATACTTATTTTAACCCTTTCTTAACAAAAGCAGGTAAGTATTAACTACAGGTTAAACATCCCTAGTACAAAAATCTGATACCCAAAATGATACCCCAAAAGTTTTGGATTTTGGAGTATTTTGGATTTGGGGATTAGGGATGGTCACCTAGTAAACTCTATGCATATGTTCCAAAATCTGAAAAACTCTGAAACTTGAAACACTTCTGGTCCCAAGCATTTCAGAAGGGATACTTAACCTGGACACTGTTCAATACCTTGCAGTTTTAGCCCAACAATACATCTTGAAGTTTTTTTTAAACATATCAGTTCACAGAAAGCCTCATCATTCTCTTTTTAATGTCTGCATAGTATTCCACCACATGGGTATGTTATAGTTCAGTGGGCTTCAGATTTTGGTGCTTTCATATACCCTAAAAGAATATCGAAAACTGTGTATCCATTCACACATTTAAATTGATATTTAACTTTATTTTACCATAAATTTAAATGGTTGCAGCTGGGCGTGGTGGTACACACTTGTAATCCCAGTACTTGGGGACCTGAGACAGGAGGATCACAGGTTCGTGGTCAGCCTCAGCAACCTTGTGAGGCTCTCCGTAACTTAGTGAGGCCATGTTTCAAAATGAAAAATAAAATCAGGCTGGGGGTGTAGCTCAGAGGTAGTATGCCCCTGAGTTCAATCCTCAGTACCACACATACACACACACACACACACACACACACACACACACAAATAAAATAAATGGTTGCAAATAATATATTTTCTAGCCTGTTGCATATTGTATAATAGGCTTTAAATATATTTTCTTCAAACTCCTGGAGCTACAGATTTACATGAATTGGAAACAGCAAGTCTCATCAAAGCAAGCAGCCAACTCAGACATATTCACTTCCTGTCAAAGAAAGTCTGACTTCTTTTTAAAATTCAAGCAAGCATGTTAATTAGACACCCTTCATGACAACCCTGTCTTTGGAATCCTAATTCAAAGATGGGTAGACAGGTAGATAAATAGACTAGCCATGCTTTGTGTCTTCTAGATGAAGGAAGGTGCCATTCTTTTCGGTACTTCCTGGTGATCTCATCTGGTCTGTGGCTCTACCTGCTCTTCAGGCACCAGCCCCTCCCCGTCTCACTCATCTACTATACTGTAAGAACCACCCTACAACTTAGTGGCTTGGAGCAGCAATTTAGCACGTCTCATGACAGGGCAGCTCTGGTGTATGCGGTGTCCACCAGGGAGCTGGGGTGGTGGGAGCTCCAAAGCCACCTTCCTCACATGCTGGCAGTTGGTGCCAGGTGGGGGCTTGGACTAGCTGGGGGTCCCAACCTTGATTCTCCTCCATGTGCTTGTACTTCTCACAGCAAGGCAGCTGGACTCCAATAACAGTGCTCTTTATTCTTGACTCCCTTATTTTAATGTGTCTTTAAAAGGTTAGGCAGTGTAGTACAAGAATGAAAAATCAGAAAGTATAAAAAGATAAGTAGGGAAAAGTAGTTCTCTCACTACTGCTGTCCAGACCCTATTCTCAGTAGGTGATTTGCATATTCTTTCAGAGTTTTTTTTTAAATACTGGGGATTGAACACAGGGCCATTCCACCTTTGAGTTATACCCCTATCTCTTTTTATTTTGAAATAGAGTCTTGCTAAGTTGCTGAGGGTCTTGCTAATTTGCTGAGGCTGGTCTCCAACCTGCAATCCTCCTGTCTCAGTCTCCCAGGAATTATGATTGTAGGTGCATACCACCATGCCTGGCTCAGGGATTTTTTTTTTAAGGATTGCATATACAAGTGAATATTTTGAGTTCTCTGTTTTGCTTAGGAAAACCTTCCTACCCAAGGCTATAAAATCTTTTCTTTTTGAAGTTTTATAGTTTGTTTTTCACAGATATCTTTGACCAGGTTTCATTGTGTGCATGACGTGAGGTCAGGATAGATGGACTTTTAGGGACGCCAAAACCTTGCTGTTGACTACGTGAATGCTCTATCAGGAACTTAGAGTTTCCTGTCTCCTCAGTGCTGACGGTTACCCACATGGCTCACAGGATGTAGTTAAAGGTGTCTTCATAATTTAATCTCATGGAATTTTTCAACCTGTGTTAGGCGGGGGAGCCAGATGAGTTGGGGCAGTTGGACTTTTTTTTTCTTCTCCTTTGCAGATGAGGTGTCACAGGAATTAGAGAAGTAAGATCTGGGGATCTGTCCCCTTCTGGAGGGCAGATAGAAAATCCTGGGAGACATGGAGTGGTGACCTGCCCCTGACTCAGGACTGCACGAGGGCCACTTGACCACTGTCAGTGGCAAAGCGAACACTGTTTTTCATTTTATTGGTGCATTGTAATTACACATCACAGGTTCAGAGTGACAGAAACATCCAGCACTTCTGTGTGTTTACCTCCAGGTACTACCCCACTCCCTCCCCCTCTCCACACATGATGTTAACATTGATATAGATAACTTCATATATAAACAAAGGATTATTTGGACTGTTTCCATCATCCGATCTCCCCTTTCACCTCCCCACCTCGCTCCCCAAATCCCCTTCCACCGTTGTTCTACTAGAGTCTCCCCTCACTTATCTGAAGTCCTCTGTTTCCCAGTTTTTCTCTAGCTTCCATGTATGAGTGAAAACACATGATGCTTCATTTTATGTGACTGGATAATCTCATTTAGCATAATATTCTCTAGTTCCATCCATTTTCCTGTAAATGACATAATTTTATTCTTCTTTATGGCTGAGTAAAATCCCATCGTGTGCATATACACCATAATTTTGTAATCCATGCATCTGTTGAGGGACACCTAGGCTGGTCCTGTAGTTTGGCTATTGTGAATTATACTGCTATAAACATGGACGTGCATGTATCACTGTAGTATGATGACTTTAATTCCCTTGGGAAGATCCATAGGAGTGGTATAGCTGGGTCATATGGTGGTTTCATTCCCAGTCTCTTAAGGAACCTCCAACTGATCTCTAAATAACCCAATTAAAAAATGAGCAATAGATCTGAATAGACACTTCTCAAAAGAAGAAATTCAAATGGCCAATAAATACATGAAAAAATGTTCAACATTATTAGCAATCAGGGAGATGCAAATCACAGCTACACTGAAATTTCATCTAACTCCAGTTAGAATGGCAGTCATCAAGAATACAAACAATAATAAATGTTGGTGAGGATGTGGGGAAATAGGAACTCTTATACACTGTTGGTGGGATTGCAAATTAGTGAACACTATTTTTTAACTGGTTATCTGTCCAGGTAAGTCCCATGCATTGGGAATTTCAATCTGGCCTGGACTTGTTCACTATGGTAGGAGAATGCACTAGCCTTCATTAAGCACCCACTATGTTTTAGGTCTAGCACTTCGTATTTTATGTATGCCATTTTGTCTTTTCCTCACGAAGGTTAATCAATTTTTACAAGATTGGCTTTATCTTCATACAAAAGATGAAGAAACCGAGCCGTAGGGAAGTTAAGCGATTTGCCCCAAGTCACTCAGCTAGAAAAACATTTGGGATTTGGACCCAGTTGGTCCAATTCCAAAGCCTTAGCCCTTTCTCAATAGCTAGAAGTCTTGCAAATAAATAGTATAAGCAAGATTATAAAGATATATATGGAATCTCTGGGAATCGGTTATTTTTAAAAAACCACAAGCCAGAATTCATTTGCTGAAAAGGAATCATCACAACTGATTCTTTTCTTTTTGAAAATAAGAACCGAGGAAAGAGCATTCTAATTGGCTAGTGCGCTGCTTATCTTGTTACCTAGGCTGCCGTGCATGTGTGTGGGACACTGGGGCCTTTGGGAACCAAACACTCTAATTTAATAGTGGGCTGCCTCACACAAAGATGATACACTTTTCAAAAAAGGAAAACAATCCAAGAATGTAAATATATAAAAATGTGCGAACCCAAATTTGGCATTTCTTTGAAGATACGGTGGGCTCTTTCTGATCCTGTTGAACTTTGGGTTCATGATTATCAACCCTAGTCCTCATGGAGTGGCACAGCAGTGCTGAGGGGGGCTGTTTGGCAAAGCATTTGGAAGGGATGGAGAGGGGAGTGGGATGAGAGAAGAGAAGAGAGAGCCGTCCACAGGCAGGCCTCTCTTGGGCTGGGTGAGGCGTGCATCAGTCCTGCTGGCAGGTCACTTCAGTTTTCCTGATTCTCTGATGGCAAACTCCCAGGACTAAGTGATGTGAGGGTTAGGTAAGAGAAACCATACCTCTGGGGAGGGGAAGTAGACAACCCGCTGACTTGTGTCTTGGAGTCACAAGGCCTCCTCTGATGGGTCAGGACACTGCTGGAAGTGGGAGGAGATGAGGAGCCCTAGTGCTGGCTGTGCGGGAAGTGTGGGAGGTCACGATGATCTTGGGGTTACCTAGGTGATCTCTCCAACTACTCTTAGCTTTCTTTTTTCTTAAGAAGGAACTACTTTGTAACTTGGGTGCTTTGGGGAAGGCAGCCAACCAGGTGGCCATGTTCTGAGTAGGAAATAGAAGGTCAGAAGAGTGAGCGAGGAGGCAGAGGAAGCCCCAACTCCTGTGACTTGCCCTTACGAAGACCTAGGGAAGAGAGTCATGGAGCCTTCTTCTTGACCCCAAATATCTAATCCCACTACTGCGCCCTTCCACTTACCCTCTGTGGACCTGTTATTTTTCTTTTGCCAAAAATGGAAATATCTAGGGCCTAAATATTAAGCTCTCATCCTGAATACCTTAGAGGGGATGAGTTTTTTTTTATAGTATGTCCCATAGGACTTAGGAAGGAATGGGGCCGAGAATGGGTGAGCTTTACAAGGCAGAGAGAGAGGAAAGGGGCCTGGCCCTTGAGGGGGGTGTAGGGGTGGTATCCTATGGTTGAGGACTTGGTGCAACATGAGAATTGTAGTGACTGCTGGGGGAACTAGAAATCCTCAGGGAGGGCCTACCGGAGGGGGGGGCGTTTCCCCCATTAAACAGTGGGGCCTAGAGCCCAGTGCAGTGAGACATTGTGTGAACTCTTCTTCCCCTCCCTCCCTCCCTGGCCAAGGGAGAGTTAAAGATGTCAGCAGAGGTCGGAGGTGAAAGCTGCACAGGAGCGGGGGCAGGGCAGGCTAATTAGCTCTGCCTTCCCTCCTGCCTCCTGGCCTGATATTTGAGGTGACATTTAAAGCCATTGTCCAGATGTTTGGTGGGACTGGGGCAGAATGGATGCTTTCTGGAGCCTGTGGAGAATCGAGGCTGATTTCTGTCTCTAGTCCCATGTGGGGACCTCTGCCAGGCCTCCCTTTACTTTCCTCAAGAGCCCAGACTGATGGGGAGCTTAGAGCGCCCCTCCTGACTGGACTCCAGGGTGGTGAGCGGTATACTCCAGATCCCAACCAACACAGATAAGGGAAGTGGGTGCTGAGGGTGAGAAAGCAGAGCGGCGACAGGGCAGAGAGATCACGTCTCAGAATCATCTGGGGAGCTCGTTAAAAATGCAGGCCTGTGCGAGAGGCCTAGTTATCTGCAAGGATAGCCAACCTGCTAAGGTGAGTCTGCTGCCATTAAACTTTGAGAACCTCTGAGATAGAGAATGTGTGAGGTAAGCTGGAAAAGGCCTCCTGGGAGCGGCAGACTTGAATTTCAGAGTCTAGGTGATACTCGCTTTAGATACTGTCCTCAGGTGTGGACCCAAGGAGCCTGTTCACCTGGGGACACCAGGCTGTCATAGGAGAGACTGGCAGGTGTCCATACCATCCTCTGGTTGGCGTCTCTGAGAATGCGTGTCACCAGCTTCTCTTCACCACTTGGGTGCTAATCGCCTGGGGGACAGAAGTGTTGTGGGAGGCGGCTGAGGATGGTGTCTGCAACTGAAGTGCAGCTTGCGGGGCAAGATGGCAGCCTGGCAGAGCCCACTTCCTGGGCATGGTGGGGAAGCACAGCGTGTCTGTGGACAGTCTGGTTCATGGACACCAGCAACAGTGCCGCCTCTTGTGTGGCCTTCACTGGTCAGATAGCCCCATGGATCCGTGGCGTGGCCAGCGCTGCTGAGGGGACAGCGGGAAAGACCCAGGGAGTGATTGGCTCTCCCCTCCCTGGTGCTGCTTGCCTTCTGCTCCATCCGCTTCTGCCGGCTTCATTGGATCAGGAACACAGTGTTCTCCTGTTGGGGCGGGTGGAGAGAGGGAGAAAGAACAGTGCCAAGCAGAGGAGAAGGAATGGGGAAGAGCAGGGAACACATCTCTGTTATGACACCGAGTAACCGCTGAGCATCCAGATGAGCGGGCCCTCGGCCATGGATGGAGGCTGCTGGCCTGGAGACAGTGCCCATCCCAGGAGAACAGGTCTCTGCAGCCAGCTGGGTGGGCTGGAGGAACCCCGCCAGTGGGGATGGCTGCGCTGGCTTTAACCATGATGGGGAAAGGGGCCACTGTGGGGGCATTGTTTAAGACAAAACAACAACAACAGCGACAAAAACTGACTAAGGATGCTCTGTCCTGGCCGATATCCTGTCCTTCTTAATTGCACTGCAGCTAAATGGCAGCCCTGGCAGTCTCTCAGAGCAGTTCATTCCACTTCTGGAGGGTCACAGTTAAGTGTTCTGAGGCTCTGTGGGGGGAGTTGGAGAAATGAGCGGTGGTGGGCTGGGGAGCTCTCAGGAGCCCTGTTCCATAGGTTGAAGCCAATCTTATGTCAAGTTCTGGGATGAATGGGTCTCCTCTGGGTCAACCCAATGGGTGATGCTTATGTTCTTGGGTTCACTGTGTGCGGGGGAGGTGCTCACACCCGTGTTGTTCTTCCTTAGTTTTTATTCCCATTCCCTCTGAAGGTGTGGCCATATGGGACATTTTGCCCTTGATTAGCAGAGGGAGGGGAACAGAGTCAGCTTCTTCTCCAGGCCCAAGAACAGGGTGAGGACCAGTAGCATCAGCAACATCAGAGCATGCTCCCGCACACCCAGGTGGGCACATGGACCGTCTACCACACAGTCAGATGCTCTTCCTGCAGCCCCTTGTTGTCAGGGTCTCCTGCCATGGTGGGAGCTTCCCATTTCAGATTCTCTCGAGTTGTGTTAGAAGGAACTGCAGCCATAAACTGGGGCCAAAGAAAAAGATCAAAGACTCTTGATTCAGTGCATGGCTGCCCTCAGACCCTCACTTCCCCTGCTGTGCCCCTGGCAGACTAACATTGCCCTGGAGGGACCTCTTAAGGTCTGCTGTTGACAATAGCCACGTTTCCCCGTTTCCCCGGGTCCTGCCCCACTCTGATGTTTCCATTTCTCAATGAGGGACAACACACTACTTTAGGGAACTGAGCCCTAGATACTTTCTTAGGGAGGAGACAGATTGCACATCATTTGACCTTTTGCACGTTGTTCAACCCCTTGGAACTTATGTTTTCTCCTCTGTAGCTAGGGGAAGGTGATTCTCATCCAAAAGACCTCGCAGGCCTATTAAGAGGCCCCGAGGAGATGATGGATGCGAAAGTACTTTGCGAACTAAAAAGTACTGGCCGCACGAGTGATGGATTCTTGTTATTCACAAAAGGGGAAACTGTGGGTCACTTCTCTTTGGAGGGAGGAGGGGGGCTTTGCATTCTTGTGTTAACTACTCACTAGGAGTCTTGTCCATTTAAGGTAATAACAAAATAAAACTAACAGAGCCTGAGAGGTAGCTTCTTGGGTGGTGGTGTCTCTGTTCTATCCCAAAGCTGCCCTCTAAGAAGGGACCACGAGGCAGTAGTGGTGCTGGGCAGGGGTCGGTGGGTGGAGATTGTGGCTTTGCCCACTTTCTCTGTCTCCCTCCTAGCTCCTGCCCCCAGACATGCCTCCGCCCCAGTCTGAGTTCTTCAGAAGTCTGCATCCTGTCTCATTTCAGAGTTACCAGAAAGAGCTGAGGGAGGCCTGCTCTCGCCAGCTGTCTGATGGAGCCCAGGAGCCCTGGGAAGCCAACATTTCTGTTAGGACATGAGAAGTCATCACTGGGCTGTCCATTCTTCTCCCTGCCATAAAAAAAAAAAACAACTGTGTGGGGTGCCCAGGCTCCCTTGCTTGTTCATCCACTCAGGGTACTATATTAGGTACTTTGGGGGACCCAAAGAGGAATAAAAAGCAGATCTTACCTCCATGGAGTTAATGGTCAAGTAAGGGAGAACAGTCATACACAAAGGAGAAAGTGACATGAAAATAATGAAATATAAAGGAGGGATGATCAGGAAAGGCTGCCCACATTCTATGGCATTTTGAGTTGGATGTTGGAAAAATTAGGAGGATTTGGCCTTCTTGAGAAGGAGGAGAGGGGAGGGGAGGAGTGCCGCTGGCAGGAAGTGCAGGAACAGAGGCATCGGAAGAGGGACTCGGGATGGAAATGTGGAGAGCTGAGGACCTGACAAGAGGGAGAGGGTGGGAAGGTCAGGGAGAACCTTCTGTCTGTCAGTCTACCAGGTGCTGTGCCAGGAGCCCTATATCCATCCTCTCCAGTCCACAGAGGAGGAAGCTGAGGCCAAGGGAACTGAAGCAGCTTGCTCAAGGCCAGGCAAGTACTGAGTGGATGAAGGATTTGAATCCATGACTGTAGGGCCTCAAAGCTCATGCTGTCACTCCCTCCGCTAGTAGGATCCAGGAAGGGACGTAGGAAGAGAGGGTCTGCAGCCTTTTTCTGGTCATGTGGGTCTAGCAGTCTTGGATGAGGAGTGCCTGAGGTCCCCAGAATGAGGCAGTCCAGCTCTGGACCTTCTAGAGTGGCCTCAGAGTCCAGGAGGGCTGAGCATGAGTGGCCCCACTCCCTGTCCAATTAGAAGAGCCACTGGCCTCTGTGTGGGAGGCAGGGGAAGCCAGGATGGCGGGAGATACTGGACTGAAATCTAAGACATGGCCCTGACTGTGGATTTTCATTCCCAAGACCCCCTCAAGCCTCGCCTCTTTGCAGAAGCCCTCCCTGACTCCCACCCCCGCATCTCCGACCTCCCCTCGGGTCCATGCAGGCTGGGTCTGCACACGGCATCGTTCTGCACTTGTTCCTTTGTTGCTGTGAAACAGGCTCCCGGCACAGTCAGCTTCTGTGTGGGAGGACTGGTGGCTGTCTCTGCAAGCAGGCATTCGCTTAGAGCAGGCTGCGTATGAGCCCAGCATCCAGCGATTCCGGCCTCCTCGAGTGGATGGTGGTGGGATGAGGCTCTGCCCAGGGGACTGGCTGTGAAGGATGAGTTCAGGGTGGGATGACGGACCGCTTCTGGGACCAGTGGTATCTCTGGTATCTCCGCTTGCTCCGGTTGCTGGATCGAGGTATCCTGAGTGTGTGTGTGTGTGTGTGTGTATGTGTGTGTGTGTGTGTGTGTGTGTGTATGAGAAACAGAGAGACTGAAAGAGATAGAGAGAGACGCAGAGAAGGAAGTAGGGGCAAAGAGAGAGAGAGAGAGAGGAAGACATGAAGGAGCAGCAAGTAGCAAACCCATGGAAAGTAAAGCAAGGCTGTTTTTCTGGGGACATGTGAGACCCAGCTGGGAATGGGGAGCACAGGGCCATTCGGGGAGCAGCTGTATAACAGGATCGCTTTTCTTGCTGAGCTTTTCATCAGGCTCAGTATCTTAGTCTAAGACAAGTTCGACCCGGTCTTGCCAGGCTCTCTGTGGAGCATCTGAGAAACAGTGCAGGAAGAAGAATGGATCCTGCAACAAACGGGTCAAACCGATGCAGATTCAAATCTCAGTTCTGCCATTGACCAGCTCTGTGACCTGAGGCTGATCTCTGTGACCTTTCTGAGCTTGTTTCCCCATCTGTAAAATGGGTATGGCAGCACCTGTCTGCTGTGGTTGTTGTGGAGTTATTATTTAATTCATACGTGTAAAACACGCAACATCATAGCTGGTGTGCACAGTAGGTCCTTAGTCAATGCCGGGTTCTGTCCTGCCTGTCTCAGCATCCTGGAGCTACGGCACCTGTCCTGGGGACAGCTCCCTTTGCTGATTGTAGATGGAGCTGGTACAGAATTTGCGGTTAGTGAAAAGGAAAAAGAGAGTTTTATTTCTCAAGTTAATCTGACCTTAATACATTTCACTGTTAATTATTAATGCGATCCAAATCTCCTGGTAATGTCACACAAATCCAGACATTCTGTGGTAAGGAAAAGCCACTGTGAACTTTGTTTAGTAATTGATTTTTTTTAAATGTCGAACGTTATTTCTAAGAGCTTTGGCTCCTTTAAGAAGTTTTGGCAAGAAAGAGACCAAAGCTCTGACGGAAAAGATGGTCCTGGGGAAGCCCTGCTACATACATCGGGGTGTGTCCATTTCCACCAGGGCCTCTTAGGTGTACCAGGTGGTCAATGCTGGGTGGAAGCAGAGAGCTGCCGAGAGCAGGAGAACCAGGGCCCTTATCAGGGAGAAATCAAAGATGGAGGAAACCAAACCAGCACACACGGAAAGCAGTCTTTCACTAACACTGAGAAGCAGACCCGTGGGAGCCCAGACTTGATGAGATGAGGATGTTAAGAAGGGAGCCAGAAGGGATCATAGGCTGGGGGAAAGGGAAGACCACCCCTTATCTGTGTGACTTCAGACAAGTTACTTAGCCTCTCTGTGCTTCCTTTCCTTCATTAGTAAAAAGAGATGATGACGGTGGTAGTAGTGCCAACTTAGAGGGCTGCTGTAGGGGTTAAGTGAGAAACTGTAAGTGAAAGAGTTATCCCAGTGCCTTGCAAGAACAAACTAGCTTTTAAATGTTAGTTTTCATTATGGAGACAGCTAATTTTTACTCTCCTATAGAAATCCTGGGAAAGAAAGGAACAGGTGGTATGTGATAACCAGGAACAGAGAAGAGTCCAGTTAAGAACTGTTAGAGGCTTAGAGACAATTTATATTTACATGCATGAAAGCAAGCTTCAATCTAGCATACACTGCTATTTTCAAGAAGAAACTAGATGATAATGTATAAAGTATAATAATAATTCATTTTCAAATTTTTGCAATGCTTAAACCTGTGATATGCAAACTTTGGTTCAAGTTCTGACTCCATTACTTTCTAAGTGCCCTTGAATAAATGATTTTCCTTTGGCTCACTAATCTGCAAAATGGGAATGTTAATAATACCTACATCATAGAATTGGGGGGAAATATTATGTGTGGTGTCAGTCCATGTAGAAGTGTTCTGCATAATGAGTGTATGGATTGATGGATTAACCTGTCCCCCGGATAGAAAAAAAATTGTTTTCCAGAATTGTGTGTTCTTCCATGCATGTCTGATCACCGTGTGTGGCTGAAGGTTTATGGTCTTGAAAATAAACAGTATCTGTAGGGTTTTCCTTAATGTGAGGCTTTAGATTAACAGCTCCTGACTGTGTAGGGCCTCTGATTTACAGACTTTTGGGGGGTTGCATGTTGACAGTGTCACCTAGTTTTAGTTAATGGGTATTATGCTATCATACATGTCCACGTGTGCATAATTCCATCCATACTTAAGCAGAATTTTTAGATATAGCTACTTCAATAACTAATGTTAGCTAACATTGCATAGACAATGGCATGTGGAGCAGCCTGAGATGATAGCTCATGGGAGAAGCTCAATAAATATTTGTTGAATGAATGAGTGAATGAATGAATGAGTGAATGAATGAATGAATGAACGATAATCCTGCCTTTGAGAGCAGTGAACCAATCTCTCTTAGATCTCTAGGGTAACAGAGTTTAGCACCCTTCCTCTGTTTTAGGATTTTATGCCATTTCGCCCCCATCATCGCCAGGCTTACGTCGTCTTGAAAGTAACAAGCCTCAAGAAAGTGAGGAGGGAATAAGAGATGAGAAGAGGTGGGAAATGATGAGCTTAGCCCAGGAAATCGAAATAATCGACAAGCTGTGTGCCGGCCTGAATCATCTGCTTGGCTGTGACTGGAGGATACATGAATCTGTGATTTGACACACCTAGGAAAAGGGAGGAAACATGAGAGCACATCATGGAGCAGAAATAAACTTTACAAAGAAGCAGCAGCAGATGCTGGTTGATTGCAGACTAATCTTTTTTATCTCCCCCACCATTGTCCAGCTAGGAGTAGGGATTTTAAAAATAAAAGGTAGTGTTTTCTAGGGCTCTACTGAACTATATGCAAGGATTTATGTGATAATGAATTGCCAGCTCGCTCAGACATTACATTTGGATGATTTACTCTCATTAATAACACATGCTTTTTATGGTGTGTGTTACTGGGCATTTGTCAACCTTGCTGACTGTGGTCTGTATTACAGACACTGACTAAGGGATGGTTGCCATGATGAGGACTGTCCATCAAAGAAAAGGAACTCATACAGATAAGAAATAGGAGTATCATTGCCTTTAGTTGTTGAGTTTTGGTGTATCCATGGGACCTGACAAGTAAGATGGAGTTTTATATTCCTTTGTTTGTATTATTATTGTTATTGTTATTTTGGGGTACAGAAGGGAGCAGAGTGAAAGAATGATGGTTTTTATTCATAGAACTTAATCTGGAATTTCCTCGTGTGTGGGACCATCCATCACTGGTAGTCCATGAGATGATTTTAAGTGATTTACAGAGGCTGCTTGAGTTTCTCTTGCTGCTTACTGCCTGGTAGAATCTGGAAGACAATCTGTTCTGCCCAACATCTGCTTCTGCTGGGCTGTCTACCCATGCCCTCACCCCATCTGGTACAGGCTCTCTTAGTCTTGCCCTCATACCCTTTATCCTGTCCTTCCTTGATCTCTGGCCCCAGATATCTGCTCCCCAGCTCCCTGTTCCCTCCTGCTCCTTTCAAGGTACAATCTCATGCCACCTGCCAACTGTACCCCCATTCCCTCGTGTTCTTTTGTTACTTTCCAACCCACCTCCAAGCTTCCATCCCTTCTTGTCCCTGCTATGCTCCAATATGCCCTCCCCGGTCTATACTCTAACTCTGAATACCTTTTCCTTTCCAGAGTCACCATCTTTTCTCCTTTTGTTGCTATCGCTTTTAATCAGCTTTTCATCGCTATGACCAAAATATCTGACAAGCACAACTTAGAGGAAGAAAGGCTTATTGGGGCTCACAGATGCAGAGGTTGAAGTCCATGTTGGCCAGCACTAAGACGGAAACTGCAGCGGCAGGACATGTGGCAGAAAAAAGCCACTTTCCATCATGGTGGCCAGAAGCAGAGAGAGCGAGTAGAGGGGACTAGGGACATATATAGTCCCCAACACCATGCCTGCAGCGACCCACCTCCTCTAGCCATGCCCCACTTCTGATCTTGCAGTACTGGGGACAATCTTTCAACACATAAGCTTTGGGGGGGCATTCCAAACCCAAACCTAAGACTGCCCTTTTATGTCACTGCCATTACCCCCAGTCCTAAGTTTAAAAAAATGGAGTCAAAGTAAAACAATGCCAAAGAAATCACAGTGTAGGAGATATGTGGATATGATGAAAATGGTTATAGAAGTACAAAAATGACAGTGTGGAAAATCTAAGTGATAGGTTGACTTTGCAACATAGGTTTTAGGCTGTTGTTTTGTTCTCATTGCTTTGTCCACATTCTCGTGGTACCACAAAGTGCTTTGGATTCTGGACCAGAAAACAACTGGTTCTCATCCTCAGTGTACAATGGACTCATCTGGGAGCTCTTAGAAAGCATAACGTCCACATCCTCCCTTCCAAATCCCTCTTCCAGCCAATTGAATTAGAATCGCTGGACCCTGTTATCTTTGACTAGCTCTGCGGATGATTCTAATGACAGCCAGGGCTGAGAGCTGCCTGTTACCATCCTTTAATATGATGCCAGAGAGTGAAGGCAAAGGGACTCTGGAGCAAAATAGCAAAACAAGTGAGACAGTCAGTCACTATGTGAGGATAGTAAACACAGGGGTAAACACAGGAATGTACAAAGGAACAAAATGTCAAAGAACACAATCCTCTGGGTACAATTCATGGAACTTTGTTTAGAAACCACAACCATTTTTCTATCACCACCTAACTAAACTTTGACTTTCCTTTATATTTCCAGGAAAAGAACGTACCTGTGCCGCAGGAGGTTGTCTGGTCCCAGCTTGCTTTGGGAGTGTAGTTCTCAGTCCTGGCCGCCTAGGGTTTTGGAGATGGTGGTGGCAGTTTGTCACTGTAGATATCAAAAACATTTCCTTACTTGCTTAGTGTAACTCATATGGGGAAATAGGTAGGTGCTGCTAGAATCAGAGAAAGGAAAATCCTTTCACCCCTTCAGGAGAGATGGGAGGTGAGGAGAATACCTGTTTACAAGCCTGCATGACGTTGAGCTCTACTTTGGCCAGGAATCTACTTGGGTTTTTCACTAGAGTTCACCTCCCTCTGACCAGCCATTCTCTATTGGCTCAGCCTTCAAATCTCGCAAATGTCCTAACCCAAGAATTGATTCTGTCCAGGCGCAGTGCAGGGTCACTCTGCAGGTGCAGCATGGTCTTGGGTATCAGGGCTCTCTGGCCTTTGTGCTTGCCTCCTCTTTGGTCTTGTCCTCACCATGTTTTTAGCCTCTTCCTGACCCCTGGTTCCCCTCCTTGACAGAAGCCCTGACTTGGCTAGCTTGCTGCTCAGTCATCGGCACAGCTCTGGCCCCTGACTGGGTCGCACTCGGTGTCTCTGCTTAGACCATCTGCTCGTGGCTGGTCCCTCGCCTGGCACAGGCTGTGACCGCTCACCTTGGTATGGTTCGCTCTGTTGCCATTAACTGTTGCCTATGTGCGCACAGTGTGACATATGGCTTCTTTGGGCTTACCTTTATGACTTGTTCCTTCCCTCTTAGTCAGTGGGAAAAAAGAAAAGTGTGTGTATGAAAAGTACATTAGGTGATTCTCTTGTGCTGGGCTTTTCTAATTAGAGGAGTTTAGCTATCACCTCCCCGCTTGAGCTCAATATTCATAGAATATAGCAAGAAGTGACTTTAACTTGCCTTTTTTTTTTCCTTTTTGAGTACTGGGGGTTGAACTCAGGAGTATTCTGACTCTGAGCTACACCCTCAGCCCTTTTTTATTTTTATTTTTATTTTTTGCGGTACCGGGGATTAAACCCAGGGGCGTTCTACCTCCGCGCTACACCCCCGGCCCTATTTTTTATACTTTATTTTGAAACAGGGTCTCACGAAGTTGCGGAGGGCCTCACTAAGGAGAGAGAGAGAGAGACAGGGAGAGAGAGAGAGAGAGCTGAGGCTGGCCGCGAACCCGGATCCTCCGGTCTCCGCCTCCCAAAGTACTGGGATTACAAGCATGCGCCACCACGCCTGGCAGCCCTTTTTTATTTTTGAAACAGGTTCTAAGTTGTTGAGGCTGGCTTCAAATCTGTGATCCTTCTGTCTCAGCCTCCCAAGTACTGGGATTACAGGTGTGTGCCACCACGCCCAGCTAACTTAGCTTTTAAAATCACAAATACCTATTATAGTTAAGTTATTTAATTGGCTCTTGGTGCAAGATCACTTTCCTAAAGGGACCAGGCCTCTTGTCTAATGAGTGATTTGAACACAGGACCACTTGAAGCACCATCACAGAAGAGTTCCCCAATGTTCCACATCAGAGCTTTCCCAACAACCATGTTTTCTTGTGCTTCGTCTCAAAATGCCTGAAGTTTCCTGTTCTTACACTCGATATTCCTCCCCTTCTTAACCTCTGAACCCCTGTGTCCTCCTAAAAAAGCTCCCCTAATTAATCATACCTGGTTCTCTTCAAAGATGTGTGTTCCTGGGAGTTCCTGGGGGGGTTCCTGGGGGTTCCTGGGGGTAGTAATAAGGCACACCGCATGGGGTCATTGTGAGCACCGAAGAAGTTAATACATGTGACCAATGCCTGGTGCTCAGTAGTGTGTGCTTCTCCTCTGTAGCTATTAGGGAGCTATTAGGGAGTTATTAGGGAGTTGCTGCTAGGGGGTCATTTCCCTTTTTGAGAGTGGAGCTTCCCTGATGGCAGGCCCTCCTCCCCACCATCCCTTTGTATTTTCACCTAGAGGCCTGGTTCAAGGTTGTATCCTGATGGCAAGCCTAGTAAATAACTTTGGCTCAAGGGTGCCTGAACTCTCCAGAGAACAATGAACCATTGCAGCCTTGTTAAGGACTAGAGAATAGCAATGGTTTGATAGTTCCAAATATCTTACCTCCTTTGCTCCTCTGAGAGAGGTCACATTGGTCCCCATTTCACAGATGGGAAACAAGCTCATAGAGCTTAAGTACTTTGCTAAAGTCACACAGCTGCCAAGGGAAAAGCCAAGATCCAGGACCTCTGACTCCCATCTAGAATGGGTTGTCTCATAACTACTGCCAGGCAGGTGGGGAGACCCCCATCCACCTCTCCCTTTAGCATGCATGTTAAGCTGGGTGTCCAGCCACCTCCCCTGTCAGCAGATGGTAGAGTATATTACTGGGGTGCCTTGTCTCTGGTGTGAGATCACCAGACAAGATGTATCTAGGCCAAGTCCTGGGGGAAGGACACTGATAGCCGCTCTGTGCGGTCCTGGTGTGGGGTTTCTATTCAGTGGGACAGAGGTTACTGCAGTGTGAGAACAGGAAAGCAGCACTGTGCTTCCCTTACCATGGTGTGGCCTCCCAGGGCCTGTTTTTCTGTTGAGGCTTAGTTAATGACTGTTGAAGGCCAAGGGGGCAGTGGGACAATTGTGTCCCTGGATGGTCAGAAATCCACCTGAGTTTCCAGTATAAGTGATAGGTTTGCTTTATAACTCATGGACGGAGGTGATTTGCTATCAAAAACTGTCAAAACAATAAATATTGTGTTATCAGTGGTGGGAGTAAACGGTATCTATTAAGGGCCCAGGAATTGCAGGGAGCATTTGAGGGGTGATGTAGGATTTCTGCCCTCAGAGAACTTACCATTCAAACTCCTGAAAGGATCCTAAAGGACCAAAACCAACAGTAACTTTTCTGAGTCTCTTGTGGCCCCTCTATCCAGTGATAGATTGCTTATAAGTAGGACCTCTTTTGGCTCTAACAGTTCATGGTTCCACATGAACAATACCTGTAGCATCTACAAACTGTGTAGATGTACATAGGTATATACAATGTACCTATGAGTAAAGCCACGATGCATTGTTTCATGTTGAGTGACTAAATGGGTGCTATGAATTCATAGGAGGGAGAGATAATTGGGTCTGAATTAAAAAGAGAAGTGCTCATTCATTCAACAGATATCTTCTGCAGACCTACTATGTGCTTGGCCCTATTTGGGGTTCTAGGAATACACTATTGAAGAAGAGTGTTCTTGTCTTCATTTAGCTTTATGGTCTAGTGGGGGAAATAGACAAAAACAAATAACACAATAATAATACAACAATAGAATAAAAAGGAGAGAACTGAGTTAAGCTCTGTTACTCCTTAATTATAAGGATGGAAGTCAGAGAATACAGCATGTGCCTGGGGATCATCAACTGAGCCAGGCTGCCTACAGCATCCGTGTGGTAAGGTCGAGGTTGGGACCACTTTGTGAAGATCTGTGCTTGCATGTCACCAATGGTGGCAAGGTAGCATTCCATCAACAATGTACTGAACAATGCTCATGGACCAGGAGGTAGGTTAGGCGCGGGAATGCAAAGAAGCATAACATAGGGTGCTCATGATCTAAGCAGAGATGCAGATGCATAAAAATATTTTACAACAAAATTGCTAAGTGAAATTAGGGAGGCCTACATAGGAGGACGGAATAATTGTCTGAAGGAGTTGGAGAAGTATGTCTCTTCAGAGTATATGATAGGTAAGCTTGGGCATGCAGGCTGAGTAGGAGTTTGGTGAAGAAAGTGGGGTCAGGTATTCTGGTCAGTAAAGCATGGGCAGAGGCATCGAGAGGGTTGAAGGGGACGCATAAAAAAGAGGGGGAAGTTCAGTGTATCTGAAAGTTAAGATACATGAGAGGGAGAAGCCACGGGAAACTGCTGAGCACAAGAGCCTGGTTCTGGTAACGTTCTTTAGAGGTGGATCTGGATGTATAAGAAGAACCAGAAGAAAAGACGACAGCAGTGAAGGAAAGGTCTGTCTGTGGAAAGGAAGGGAGAAGAAGATGTGCAAGATGATGTCAGAGAAAGTAACAGGACTTTCTTCGTCCTTTTGAAGGATGGTGGAAGCATCCTTGAATGGCCACAGTTGCACTAAGAGTCTGAAAATGGGAGTTGGATGGGAGGTGTTGGTTAAGAGAGTTAGGGCCTTGAGTTTTAGATCACAAAATGCTCCATTCCTTCATGATGTTGTAGTATATCTGAGATTCTAGGGAGCAATTAGGGTAGGAGATGCATGATTTCTAGTTATCTACTAAGAAGTAACAGTGGAAGTGATATTAGCTCAGGGAATACAGACTAGAGAGACTAAGAATAGTACAGACTGTTTTGGGAAAGTGTTGACAAAGGAATACAGGATCAGAGGGACAACAAAAGTATGGCTCAAGGGCAGGAGGCTAGCCAAGATCAAGAATTTCATGGGAGTAGAGGAGAAGGGACAGTGAGGGATCTCCATGTGCAGGGAGACGGAGCAGCGTTGAAGGGTTTGGTGACAGAAGGCACTGGTGACTACTGACAGCATTGTTTCAGTGCCTCTAGGAGGAGAAACCAGATTGCTGTGGGAGGAGGTGGTGAGATGAGGCAGCAGCAGGCATGTATTGTTTGCTTGAGAAACATGTCAGAAAATGCAAGGTAAAAATAGAATGGCGATTGGTGGGACATTAGGGTCAGTGATGGTTTTGTCAAAGAAGGGAGGCCTGAATGTGTTTGAGACCTGGGAGGGGGCCAGTGATAGAAGCTTGAAAATGATGGACAGAAATGGATTGTTAATCCATTCGCCAGACACCCACTGAGCACTGACCGTGAATCCAGGCAGTCTAGGCACAGTGCAGTTTGCGAGGGATACGGCATGCATAAGGCATGGTGTCTTCATGGACTCTATATTCTAGAGAGTGAAGCGGACAATATGCACGTCAAGCAACAGTTGAATTCATAATAACAGCTTGTGATAAGTGCTGCAAAGTGCAGCAGTGGCCTGGAGGAGGATGGAATGAGTTGAATTAAGAGTGCAGATGGAAGCTGGAAGCGGTAGACTGGAGGAGGGGGGATGTTTCCTCTGCTGGGAGGAAGAAGGAAGAAGTGCTTAGAAAACAACTTTTTAAGTAGGAAACAGAAAAAATGAAGATATGCAGTTCAGGTGGCATGAAACCCCTTGGTATTTTTAGCAAATGACTAGACAGTGTCATGGGCAGAGGCTGGAGAGGTGGAATAGCTCAACACCTTGGATAGGTTCTCGTCTGCTTCGTTCAAATCTCCAACAACTCTGCAGGGTAGAGGGTGTTGTTTTCCTTGTGGAGGTGAGATAACTGGAGGGACAGAAAGGATCCACAAGGAAGGATGGGGACAACAGGGGGACTCATCTCCAACTGCCAGCTCAGAGAAGACTGTCAGTGCAATGGACAGACTGGTCCTTCTCCCTCCTCTTATACAAAGCCCTGTGCTGAGCCCTGTGGGAGACCTTGGAGCGGAGGTGACACCTGTACATGGAATGGGCTAAAGACTGATAAATCAAGTAATCAGCATGTCCTTATTATTGTGTACACTGACCTTGTGAGTATCTGGATCTTTAAGAATTTGAGTCAAGCAAGGGGAAAAAGGCATTCAGGGTGAGTGAAAATGCAGTGCAAATATTCTAGAGATTCAGAGGAAAGGTGTAATTAGAGAAGGCTGGGTCTTGATTGGGTAAAAAAAGTGAATTTACTGGCTCATGAGATGATATTGGGACAAACAAGATCAGTGGTAAGTGAAGAGTTTTGTTGCATATTCTTTTTACCTGCATAATTGTGTCTCCAGAAAAATGAGAAAGAAGAGACTCTCCTTTAAAAGATATGGCCCAAAGAGATGATTTCACTTGTCAAAGTCATACAGTTAGTTACTAGATGAACCAGATAGATATGAAGTCAGAACAAAAAACTCCAAATGGAGGCCCTATTCTATTACCCTATAGTTCCCACCCACTTCTATCCTTTTTAATATCCTCAGTAGCCTTGATATAGTCACTGTATGTGGAAGAACAAGCAGACTAGAGAATTCACAGGTTTGAGGGGTATCTAGTTTGGATTCCGTTTTTTTTTAAGGCTCCCAGCCAAATTTCTAAAAAGCCCCCAAAGCAGAATTGTATCTCTTTCTCCATCTTTCCTCACTGTTATCATGGAGCTGAGTGGAGCTGGAAGTGTCCCCTCCCAGCTCTCTCCTGCTACTGCAAAATCTTGCTCTAAAGAGCCCCGCCCAGGGCAAAGGCAGAGGAGTGGCTTCCTTATAAACCCAGGCAGAAGAATTGGCATGGGGCTTTTAATCTACATTCATGCTAAATGAAATCTGTTAGATGGGATAATGAGCTCCATATTTTATAGACTATTTTAAGCCTGTCTCAAAATAAAGTACGGGGCCAGGGGTGGAGGAAGGACGTAAGTCTTGGAGACAAAATGGCATGGCTTACTCATCAGAGTTTTCGTTTTAATGATCCCAAGCCCAGTACAAGTCCCTCAGTGACACTGTAATGGAAACCACATTTTTTTCCCCTGCTGGAAGTTTCAGGATGAACACAGCCAAATGCTGTAAGACATAATTAAGGTCACACATTCTCATCCTTGGTAATACACAGACCTTTCACCCAGGGGGCTTCAGTTAGATACAGGGTGATGGGAAAGCAGTTGAAATTATAGAGCTATTTCTTCCACCAGTCTCTGGCCCACCACAGCTTCTTTTCTAGGCCTTCCTTCCCTGTCCCTTCTCCTCCTCCTTCCTCTGCACTGCTACCTCATCCACATAAATAAATAAGAACTCTGGTGTTGACTCCTTCCGTGCCACAGGGAGAGAATCCCAGATGGCTGCTGCTGTGTCTGCAGGAGGCTGGATCAGGCTGGCGGAGGCAGTGCATGTGCAGCAGGAATGGCGGCCATGGGATCCTGCCAATACATGTCGGGTGCTGGAGGGGGGCAGTGAGTGGTGTCATCACTAGGTGTGAAAGGAGGTGGGGAAAGCTCTGCACATTACAGGCTGGAAAATCCAGCTCATAGGAAGGTGTTGAGGACCTAAGAGAGCAAGGCAGCCCCTTCTGCTGTGTTTGGACATGATGGGTTGAGAGCTCTCTCGGTTTGGGTTTCCTTTGCCTTGGAAAGTTTTCTGAACTGCAGATATCAAAGTTAAGAAACTTGGCCAACCTGATTATGTGGGCTTATTTTTCCCTCTCTTAACCACATCTTGAACACCTGGAATTTATAAGACAGTGGGAGTCCATAGTACCTGTAGGCATACTCTCTGGCCAATTGTAGTCCAATCTTATCCTTGTAGGAAGGCTTAAATTAACACAAGGAACAAAGAAAAGGCTAGGTTATTTCCCCCCCGGCTACCTTGAGGAGGATTCTGGGGTAGACCAGGATGAGACCCAGTTGGGCAACTCTGCTTGGCTCCACAGAGATCCTATCGCTGCTACATTTCTCTTCTTACTACCCCTGCCCAAATAGTCATATCAATAATATCTCCTTCAGGAAGATGTATTAATTAACACATTCCTGATTAATCCAACTACCAATTAAATACCTGAGTGTCAGTTTCCTCATTTGGAGAATTGGGATCATATCTGTTTGTGGTAGTCATTAGTGACATTCAGTAAATGCTTCCAGCTGTCCACTTTCTGGGCACACATTAAAGTTGCACTTCCATGTGCCTTTGGTCATGTGACTTTCTTTGGCTAATGAATTGTAAGCAGAAATGAAGTGTTTCATTTCCAAGTGGAAGCTGTAAAGCCAGTATATTATTTCTTTCTTTCTTCCTCTGCTTTATCAATTGTAGAAGCTCTATTAAGATTAAACCCCCATCAGCCTGGCACCGTGAGTGACTCTGATGTTCACTGCCTCTGCTCTGCAACAACTTGAACATGTAGTATGGGCAAGTTATAATTTTCTTTCAGTTATACTTCTGATATTTTGGGGTAGTTTGTCTTGAATGATTTATAAACCTCATAAAGTTTTGTGGAGAATTACACAAAACTGAAATATCATATATGTACAGTCCATGCTACATAGTAGACACTCAATAAATGATGTATATTTTACTTGCAATATGTGTATTATTTAGGATGCTTTATGACTGCAGATAACTGAATCCAAACTCAAAATGGCTTAGACAATAAATGTATTTCTTCTCTTCCTCTCCTCCTGCTTTTCCTTCTCCTGCTTCTCTTAAGAATCTCAGAAGTTGGACAGTTAAATTAGAGGTCAATAGTATCACCAAATTCTTTCTTAGTCTGCTTCAGTTCATTAGATTTTTTACATCTCTAAGATTTTACAGTTTATCAGTTTTAGAAAATTCTCAACCACTATCTCTATTTTTTCTTTTCTCTCCTATTGGGATACTAATCGTATGTTGAGATTTCACACTGTATCTTCTGCATTTCTTATGGTTGCTTCTATGTTTTATAATTTATCACTCTATGATGCATTCTAGATAATTCCTTCTGATCCTGTCTTCCAGTTGATTGATTCTTTATTCAGCTGTGTCTAATCTGCACTTAGATGTGTGCATTGACTTCTTAATTTCAATTATTATGTTTTTCAATGCTAGAGTACCTGTTTAATTATTTTCCAAACCACCCTTTTAAAAAATGTTTTCAGTTTCATGAAAAAACTCTCAAGCTTATTCTTATTTTCTTTGAACTTGTCTTTAATTTCTTCAAACATGGTAAACATATTTGTTTTATAGTTTTGGTTTGATAATTTTAATATCTTGAAGTCTTTGTGGGTCTGTTAATTTTTACTTTTCCAGGTTTACTGAGGTATAACTGACAAATAATTGTATATATTTACCTGTACAGTGATTATTTTATATATAGGTACACTTTATGAAATAAATATTACAAACATGGGCATGTTTTTATAGTCTGCTGTTCTTGATCGTTCTTGCTTATGGTGTTTGTAGGGTGTTTTTGTTGTTGTTGTTGTTTTCTTCTTGAATGGTCACCATTTTGTTGTTGTTGTTTTGAGATGGGGTCTTGCTATGTTACCCAGGTTGGACTCAAACTCCTGGGCTTTAATGATCCTCCTGCCTCAGCTTCCCAAATAGCTGGGACTACAGGTATGTGCCACTACACCCAGTTCCTGGTCACTATTTTTGAAAAAAAAAGTTATAAGATAAAATACCATAAGATCATTACTATTTCTTGCAGATTGGCAAATGATCTCAGGAAAAAAGCTGATTTGTGTTCTGGACCTACTTTGGATTCTCAGCTTCTCCTAGGTTTTAGCCTATAATCTTTGTTATTTTGTTAGTTCTTTAATGCTTTTTAAGAAGGTAATCTCAGGACCCCAGTTCCTTGAAGTCTAGATTGGAAATTTTCTTCTGCAATGATTTTTGTTTTCTTTTGACAGACTCTGAGGGATAGTATGAGTGGAGTTCCACTTTAACCCAAGCTGCATGCTTGAGATTCTTTGGACCCAGGTTATAGACAATTGAGTTTCAGGTTTGCATGAGAGTTGGTTTCTTTGTAGGCTACCTTTACCTTGAGGGTAAAGCTCTTTGCCTGGGAGAAAGCTTAGCTTAGAATGAATATTGTTTATGAGAATCTCCTCTATGGGCAAGCCCTAAAATCTGATTTCCACTCTGTTAATTTCTTCTGATCACCAAAAACACAGTTGAATTTTGCTACATTTCTTGCTATATAATATTTGAGTATTTTTATTAAATAAATACATTACATTTTGATCACAGGCTATCCCAAATTTTTGGAGTTTTTAAGGAATATGCCTGCTGTATTTCTGAATCCTCTAGCTAATGAGGTAAAATCTCAAGGTAAAAGGTAAAAGCTGCTTTGTGTTCTGGGCCTATCTCTTTGGATTCTTGCTTCTCCTAGGTTTTGGCTTAGTATTTCTTTGTTGTATTTATTAGTTCTTTAATTCTTTTAAGAAGATAAAAGCGAACATTACAAATCAGCTGTACTCAGTAGGAGGCTGGGCCCTAATCACCTAGCCTACCATTACAAGAAATGGAGATCCCAGGACCCCAATTCCTGGTATGCTTCTATTCTACTACCCTTAGAGTCCAAGAGGGCTGCCATAGCTCCAGATGTTACACACAGAACTGACAACTGAAAGAGCCTCTTCCTTCAAACAGGTATTCACATAGCTCTCTTTAAAAACAAGAAAACCTTTTTCAATGTCCTTCAGGAGATTTTCCTTCATGGTTCAAAGGCCATAATTTCACTAGTAATCTGTAAACAAGTCACTAGAAGGAGATGAAATTTCCAAGATTGGTGTAATGTAATCAGCATTTAACCTGTGGGGCTGGGAGTTGACTTTGCTTCTCCAGAAGCACATGGGGGCTTGATTTCTGAACAAAATGTAGGTTCTGTAAGCCAGGATTAAAGGGGTCAATTAGGTAGGAACCACTTGTGTCTGTCACATACTGTGCTTAGCTAGGGCCAAGGATTAAAAAGCGTAGTCATGGTTCTTGTCTTACTTGGGGACCTATATACTTTGAAAGATGCAAGAAAATGTAGAGTCAAATCTAACTAAGGATTCAGAAATAGATCAGGCATGTGTGTTTTCCTTGAAAACACACTTTGTAACTTAACAACTCCAAAAATTTGGGATAGCCTGTGATCAAAATGTAATGTATTTATTTAATAAAAATACTCAAATATTATATAGTAGAAAGAATAGCTTTATTGGAAATTTATTCATGAATCTTAATCACATTACAAATGACTTTGTCTGTAAATGCACAGTATGTAAAAGTGAATGCATCCGATGGAGTGCTGTGGCTGCAGTGGGTAAGCTGGGTCCTCCCAAGTGTTCCTAGCAGAGGTGGACTGCAGCTTGCAGAAGGAGGACCATACTGAGGTTTAAGAATCTTTCTTAGAAATATGGGCATCCCTTCCCCAGCAGGACTGGAAGCTGTCCTTGCTCTAATATACCCATCCTTGTTACCTGGGAGCAGGGAGGTATAGAAGGTGAGGTCTGAAGGTGTCAAAGACAGCCTTTTTTGAGTGCTAGCTTGCATCCTTGCCTTTCAGAAACCAGATGGACTCCAAATCCTCCCTTTGGGACAAGAGGCCTCAGAGGAAGAGGAATTTCTCCCTTGTCCCCAGCTGGCCCCTCCACAGTGTCCATGTGAGGAGAGGAGTCCAGTTCTGAACACTAGCCTTCCACAGGTTTGGGATCCTTCTTCCCCCTCTCTCTTTTCCATATCCAGTATGAGGCTTGATATTCTCTTAGAAGTTCCCCTTATCAATCTATCACTTGCCACAGATTACTAGCTTTTGGAAGTTCCCCAAAGAAAATACCCAGAGAAGGTACACCAAGCTGGTTAAAAGTGTGCATAGGCCAGGTCTAGTGGTGCATGCCTGTAATCCCAGTACTTGGAGAGGCTGAGACAGGAGGATTGCAGGTTTGAGGCCAACCTCAGCAACCTAGTGAGACTCAGAGTTGTGTTGTGAGACTCTCAGTAACCTAGTGAGATTCTGTTTCAAGACAAAACATAAAAAGGGTTGGGGGTGTAGTTGGGAGGGAGAATGTCCCTGGGTTCAATCCCCAGTATCACACAGAAAAAATGAAGTGTGCATGGGGTGGTATTTTTGGTCATAGGCAGCTGCCTATAGCTGGGTTTTGGGGAGGTGGAACAAGTGGGGTGAAAGCAAATTGAAATTACCCCTACATGTGGGTTGTGTTCCATGCCATTTTATCCTTAAATCTCACCAGTTAATGCTATTAGTTTGCATGACTAGGATCCTTTAAAGCCCACAGAAAAACCTAAAATTTAATAACATTCGAAAGTACCAAGCCCAGTGGCTAGGCTCATTTTGCGGATCGACTTGCTTTTTGGCAGTATGCTGAATGGTTAAGCATAAGGAGGCTTTGAATCAAAGTGGCCGGGGACAGCTCACAGGTCCCTCATTTGCTACTGTGTGACCCTGGGCATGTCACTCAGCCTCTCTAGGCCTCGGTTTCCTCAGGCTGACAGTATCATATTTACCTCAGAGTGTTAGTATAAGGACTAAGTGATGTTACACATGTTAAATTCTCAATAAATATTAACTATAAACCTAACTTTTGGATTAAAAAAGGGTGGTAGCATGGTCATGAGGGGACTTGAGGCCTGGGAACATAGAAAGGCAGATTCTGATGGGGTGGGGGAGACAGAATGTGCATGTGAGGAGTGGGCTTTGAGACATGATAATGAATTGGGTTGGGGGGACAGTCAAAAACCAGCTTGCATTTGCCTCAAGGAAAATGAGGTTTGAGGTTTGACTCAGGCGATGAGGAAAAATGCCAGCCTCAGGCTGCCCTGTGCACCTGACTGTTTCTGGCAGGAGCGCCGCCCTCAGTGCTGCTTGTAGGACCCCAACTCCTCCCACTTGCCAGGCGGCTGAGCTGGGCTTCCTCTGAGGGGCAGTTTCCCTGCTGGCTCAGCCAGCTGAGCTCAAGGTGCTTCCTGCCCCACTGGAGTTCCTTCTCCATTAAGTAGATTAAGGGCTTGAATGACCCAGCCCAGAATAATGGACACATTAATTGGCAAGCATTCGAAAGCTTCAGCGCTGATAAATCTTCAGGCCCTGGGCAGTATCTGCTGAAATCCATTCTTATCGACCACTTCGGGAGAGAAGGATCCAAGGGCAGTGGTGAATGTCAGTCTCAACTCAGAGAGGAAGGTGCTGGAAGGGCAGAGAGTAGACCCTGGGCAGAAGTGTTAAAAGGAGGAGGAAGGAAGGAGAAAGGGTAATAGCAAACATGGCTGTAGTCAGCTCTCCTTCACCACTTCTAACAGCAGGGGAGAGCCAGGCCTGAGGCAGCGGATTGGAAGAGGGGTTATGTCAGAGCAAAATGTGGCTGGAGTCTGTACAGTAGCCACGGTGGGCATTTGGGCATGTCCTGGCCATTTCATCTGAGAAGCAAGCACCTGTTGGTACTTCTTTGTATGATGGATTTGAATGGGAGAAAGGGGAGATGGGTTTTGGGGAGACCACACATTCTCTTGCTTAGAGGTTCCTCTCTAGCCAATGCCTTGGGCTTCTCTCTGATCCCTGAGGAGAGGAGTGCTGTGTACTAGTTGAAGAAGCCGTTTTTGTTATGAGGGCTCTGTGTGACACATGGGGACAGATGATGCTCATCTGGTGAAACAGAGAGGATGATGGACTTAGCTTCCATTGGGGCTTGATCCTGGTGTAGAGGGCTCAGCAGCTCAGGCTGTTGGGCACCTGGAATGGTGTGACTTGTGAACCCTGGAGCCTGTACCCTGGATGAGGTTCTGGTGTCCTCTCTGAGGGAACTTTAGGCATCCTCCATCAACAGTGGGCAGCCAGAGCGGGAGAGGAAGGCAGGCATGGCTGGCAGGATGCTTCGAGAGCTTGGGTAAGTGTAGGGGAGATAGGAATGGTGCTCCCAGACATAATGGGATTAGACTTTTCATGGACTGAGATACCACATGAGCAAAAAACAATTAGGCCAAATCCAGTGAAATCTGAATTGCCTTTTGCTTCTGTTTTGGGAACTTCTTATCTGGTGAGAACTAGAAAACTTATACAGGAAACTTCTCAGCCACAGGTAGTATTCCTTACTTTTAAATCAATCAATCTTTCTTTCTTTCTTTCTTTCTTTCTTTCCTTCTTTCTTTCTTTCCTTCTTTCTTTCTTTCTTTCTTTCTTTCTTTCTTTCTTTCTCTTCTTTCTCTTCTTTCTTTCTTTCATTTATTTTTGGTATTCGGGATTGAACTCCGGAATTTTCTACCTTCAAGCTACTCCCCAGCCCTTTTTATTTTGAATCAGGGTCTCCCTAAGTTGCTGAAGCTGGTCTGGCACCTGCGATCTTCCTGTCTCAGCCTCCCAAGTACTGGGATTACAGACGTGTAACACCATGACCAGCTTAGTATTTCTTATTTAACATATAGGTTGAATACCTGTGCAGGTCTTACTATGAGCATGAACAAGACTGAACGAGTCTGTGTCTTCATGGGAATTACAGTGAAGGGAAAGGGCACTCAGTTGGAAAGTGCCATGGCAGCAGAAAAGGGGAAGAGAATTCTGGCTGTGGACTTGGCCTTGAAAGGCTCTAAAGAATAGGTAGACACTGCACTTGTGGAGATGGAGGAGGGCAACAGAGGGAGGGCAGAAGTTGGGAATAGTGTTTATGTGGAGCACGTGTCTGTGTGCATTGTGAGCGTGTGTGAAGGGGATTTGGAATGAGAGAGAAAGCTGGAAACTTTGGCTGGGTGGGCCTTATGTCCCACGCCAGAGATTTAGGATTTTATTTAGTAGCTAATGGGCTGCCATTGGGAGATTTGAGCGAGGGAAGTAACTTGATCAATCCTTTCCTGTCCCTGGCTGAGGTCACTTAGCAGCACCGGTGTTAGCAGGGCTGCAGGCCATGATTGTTTCAATATGTTCTCTTCCTGGCCTTCTCCCTGGAGCAGTGGTAATTTTATTTTTACCCACATCTCTGTTTTGGGTGTGTGTCAGATTAGCAGCTCTGGGCCTCCAGTTGGAAGGGAGCTTCTGTTCGAAGTGCTTGCTGGGTGGAGTGTTTCCACCACTGTCCAAGCCCTGCTGCCCCTCCTGGGTGTTGACCTTGGCTATAGAGGGTGTGTCCCTTGATTTAATTCTGTTTGCTTCCCCTATTGTTGCAGCTCTGTCCTGGTACTTCTGAATGAACAGGGTTTTTGCAGGGAGCTGAAGCAAGGGCAACTCAGGGTTTAGGTATTAGCTAGGGGCATCAACTCATAAATGAATGGTCAGTTATCTGGGGCATGTATGTCTTTGCTTCAGCTAGATTTACTTCCATTTTATCATAAATACCAGAGGCTTCATAAATTTAAATTGGTTTCCAGGAACAGACCCTGGTTCCAGGAACATTTCTCAGTGTGGAAGAAAGGATTGTCAACAAAGTTGGGGATGCATTTGTCAAGATAAGATCTCTTTATCAGGACATGGTCTATAAATAAGCAAATTCAATGACTTAAAACTTCTCTTCTGTATCCAAATGAAGGGTATGGTACAGATTGGTTTTACAGTGACAGTGATGTTTTAGAATATCTTTATGGTGTTGTTAGCTGGTGGAAATACTATATTCATGAGGCCAAGGCTGCAACCCAGCTCCCCTCCCTCTAGTGGGCAGACACCTTTTCTCTGGTCATGGTTAGAGACCACATCTTCTTTGCAGCTGAGAGTCTCCCAGTGGCATTTCATTCATCATGCAAGTGCCTGCAAAGATAATATAGACAGAGGATAAATATTTAGACCTCCTATTGGAAAAAAGAACCTGGAGATTATGGCCTGTTGAAAATGGTTGTGTTATAATTTAGAGGTTTTTTTTTTGGCATCCATTACTTCCTTCCTATGTGCCAGGAACTGTCCTAGGTACTTATCTCAACCCTTACAATAGTATGAATCCTATTTTACAGATCAGGAAACTGAGGCTTAAAGAAGTTTAGTGACTTACCCAAGTCATTCAGCTTATATAATGGTATATAAAATTAGGATGCTACCCTAGCCTTTCTTATTCTAACCCCCAGATGGTGGAGTCCTTTCTACTCCACCATCTGGAACTGATGATACCTGTATGCTAGATACTTGGAGGCAGAGTCAGATGGGGGACTGTTCAGTAACATCTCAGGGTTTCCTCTGGCCAGCAAAGTAGATTTGGCTGTGACCTTTGGCCTCTTCCTGTTTTGAAGCAGAGTTACCTCTGTCCCACTTGGAGTCCAGATTAACATCTGTTCATCACCAAGTGGAGCCCTGGAGACCTCTCTTGCTCTATCCTCCAGCCCCCAGCCCCCTGCCGAATTGGGGAAGTGACAGATGGAAGATCAAGTGGCAGATGGAAGATCAGATTTCAGGCATCCCAGGCTTCATTCTGATCAACAGCAGCTCAAAAGGAGAGAAAAGGGCGCTGGCTGGTGTGTGGACAAGTGGATTCTATTGACCTGTTGCCCTCATCTGGGGGCCTGCACTAGGAATTTATTTTATGGAGAAGAAAAACGGTGATTTTCCTTGGGCACACAAGGGGGAAAGAATTTTGAAATTGTGTGATATTTAAATAACTTAAACATTTATTGAGTCATCTGTGGAGAAGGCAGAATTGGTATGATTTGAAAGGTGCTTGGAAAGGGCTTCCTGCTCAGAACCATTCTGACCCAGGTAGTGCCTTGGCACCATGAACAGTTCATTCATTCCTCTTGGTTAATATTACGTAGCTGATTCTTTTATGAGTGCTAAAATAATGCATCGTTGTATTAAATTAAGATTCTTCCGGAAGATGTAGAGGAATATTAAGGCAGTATGTGGGAGGAGTGGGAGGGAGAAGGGTGGGCGGTGTCTAGAGTGAATGGAATGACTCAGGCTTGGGGAAAGATATTCTGGGATGGCTTCCTGGAGGAGAGAAGTACTTAGCATGGTGTGGTGGCCCACAGGGCTGCAGGTATCATTCCTTCAGGAATCTGGATTGAGGCATTCACCAAGTTACTGAACATGAGTTTTCAGCTTCTCGGGTAATGGTATTAGCTCTACTAGTACAAGGTATAAAGCCATTATTAACTTATAAGCCTTTATAATTACTTTTCAGAAGCCCTTTTTGCTTTAGCATAGTAAATCCCTAGCACAGTGCCAGGGATTTAAACATTTTAGAAATGACATTTAATTAATGCAAAAGGTAAAAATTCCCTTGGATTTCAAGCTGCCTTGGGGAGCTACTTATTCTTCCCTTCCAGACCCATCCTGCCTCCTCTCAGAGATCATCGAGGAAGGCTCCCCCAGGGTGAGCTTGGTAGCAGCAGAGGAGAGTGCCTACCTATAGGGTCACTGCACAATTTTCCAAGTCCCAGAAACATTCCATGGGGAAGCAAGAGACACTTCCATCTGTGCCAGGGCCAGATTTGGGGGAGGTTGAGTGGTGGGGCTCTTGGCTGGGGACAGGGCAGAGGGACCACAGATGGTCTACAGCTCTGGCTGCCACTCGAAGGGGGCCGTTCTTGGGGCTGAGTGAGAGGGGGGCTTAACTATATTCCCTGTGAAGTAAACAAGGAATGCTTTGCATGGGATCTGGAGAAGCTTCAGCAATGGAGTGAGGATTATACCATCTCTGTGGGAGAGAGAAATGCCAACAGTTTACAAGTGCAACACACCTCCACAGAAACCCTCTGCCCTGACACAGGCCCTGGGTGTTACTAGGACTTCTGTGTATCTAGGTATGGGGGTGGTGGAAAATGTTCACTGAGGCAAGATGTAAATGAGCCAGGCAGTGAGGCATAAATAGTCATTGAACTCTAATAAAAGTAAACAAATTTCCTTTCTCATGCTGTGACTATATCTTATTTGACTATTTATTATATACCAGGTTTTTTCTAAACACTGGAAATATATCTTCTCATTTAATTTTCCCAGCAATGCTGGGAGGTGGTTATGATTCTTTCCAGTTTATAAAGCATGCCCATCATCTCATTTGATTTTTCTCACAATATATACTTCCTCATTTTCTAAGAGGGAAATAGCCAGATAAGTGGCTGTCTTGAGACTCTCTATCCATGAAGTAGTGACACTGGAACTTGAGCTCAGACCTCTTTATTCCAATTCCACTTTCCTTTCCACCACACTATAATGAGAGCCTAGCTCTTTTCCCACCCCCCTCTTATCCTAGGGAGAGTGTCTCTGGAATTCTGTATCTGGAATTCTATATTCTGTGTCAGCTTTCTGTGATTACAACAATATATAAAGAGAAAATGTTATAAAGAGAAGAGGTTTATTTAGCTCACAGTTCTGGAGGTTCCAGTCCAAGACTGGGTGGCCCCATTGTTTTGAGCCTTTGATAAGAGCAGCAACATCATGGTAGGAGTGCATGGCACACCAAACTGCTTATATCACAAGCCAGGAAGCAAAGAGAAAAGGAGAGACAGGGATCTTAAAATTCCCTTCAAGGGCAACTCCCAGTGACCTCCCACAAGGGCCCTCCCCTCAAAAGTCCTGCCACCTTCCAGTAGTGCCACAGTGGGCTTCTTAGAACATGGGCCTTGGGGGACATTCAGTACCCAAACAATAGCACTGGGAGAGGTATCTGAGCCTGTAAGATGTTTAAGAATGTTTATAGTGTTGAGAAATGCAGGGTGAGAGGCAGCAGGGAGTGGAGACTGACTGGCAAGGCCCGGGGGATGTTTCAGAGAGCACATAGATGTGGCACAAGCTCCTCATTAAGAGAGCTGGAAGGAGAAACTTGCACTTTGGAGAAGAATGAGGCTGTTCCCAATGTCTTCACACATATGAGGAGCTGATGATACACTCGCCGATGAATGGGCAGAAGTTTTCAGACCCAAGAAGATATGAAAATAAATATTTAATTGGAACAAATTATGTTCTGAATCATTAGGACAAACATAAATCTCATGAATAAGGTTTCTCTTATTTCTCCGAATCTCAATGAAATATTTATTGAGGGAAATGAAGTCAGCTCACTGTGTTGCATGACTAAATGCCATTGCTGGCTTCCAAGGACAACTTCTTTGGAATCTGTCCTGGATCACAAGGATGGGGAAGGAAGCAGGAGTACTTCTAGGCTGACCCAACATGAGCAGGGCCCAGACCACTCAGATCTGGTAAGACTGAAGCAAAGTTTTGCTTTGTGTCTGGGATAGAAATGGGGATTTAAGTTTTGATCATTTAATGTTGAATTTGAAGGTCCTAGGCTACTTTGTAATTTGGGGTGTGGGAGGATGGGCTTTGCAGTAAGTTCTCTGAATTTTCAGGTGGTAAAACTTGAGGTATCTCTTAAGGGTATCCTAGAACTCTCTGGTTGAGGTTAATGCCTTTGTAGGTGAACACAGACATCCCACGTGCTATTCCTAGGCTGCTGGGTGGGTGTGCTTTGCCAGTGTGCATGGTATGCCCATCAGTGGTATAGGCGGCAGACTCACAGATGCCCATGGGGCTTGGGAGAGCACCATCAATCCTCCTGATGTCACCTAGGGTAATAAAGGATATTGGTTCATCTTTCCACAGAGAAGCTCTAGCTCACTGGCTTCCTTAGCTGTGGTTTGTCAGCAAAGATGGATTTCAAGAGGCTGAGCCAAAAGACATTAGGTGTGGGTACAAGTGGCAGTGAGGATGCCCAGGGTCTCTGGTCATCCTGGACTGGCTTTGGCTAAAACTGTGTCCCTCATGGGTGGGAGGCCCTGACTCCTGGGTTCAAGGTCCTTTGCCAGGCAGCTCCTGGTGGGTCATGTGATGGATGTTTCCATGGGTGGTCTTGCTGTCCAAAGTCAGGCTTGCTGCTCCAATTTCATTCTTGTTTTCTTCTTGAGATGCACAGGTGGCTTAGATCAGGCCTCAGAGATTAAATATAACCTTATTCCTCCCTCACACACACAGTACTCGGGTCAGGGAGAAAGCTTAGCCAGCATGTTGGGGGATTGTCAGTTAGGACTGACCGTATTGATTTTCTTGGCCTTAAACTTTCCATTTTCTGAATCTAGAGTGTGATGAACCATATTAACATAGAAGAGGAATTCTCATCCCTAGCAGCTACTGAATTTAGCCAAGTCTGTATTAAAAATCAGCCATGTGCCAGGGCTTCGTTGTGTGCTTTAGAAAATACAGAAATGAAAACAGAGAATCCTTGCCTTTGAAGGTATAGTCCATATAAGAAAATTAAATATACATATATATTTTTTCTTTTCACATAATTACTATTCATTCAACATAAATTTATTCAGTATCTTCTCTTAGCAGACTATAAAAGAAATCAGAAATGCTTTTGCCCTTCAGCTGCTTCAAAAGACATGTTCATAATTACCTTGTAAGGTGAAGAGTAATGTGAATCCCAGGAAAATGCGATTGGTGAAAAGACTGTATTTGATGTGAGGGTATAAACACGACTTCTATTAGCTCAGAGAATGGAGCCACCAGATAGAGATTTTGAGTGTTATATTGTTCTACCCCCAGAACTTAGCACAATGCCTGGTATCAGTAGGTGCTCAGTAAATAAATGCTGAATGCAATGAATGAATTTTTCTAGGTTGGAGTGATTAGAGAAAGCCTCATGGAAGAAGTCAAGCTTGAGTTTGATATTTAAAATATGATAGACTTTGGGTAGCAGTAGCGAGGACATTCCAAGTTTTTCAGGGGAAATCACTGCCACCTCCACGGCACTCTGTTTCTTTTTCGTGTTGGTGATATATTGCACAAGTCACCCATGAGCACGCTGCGATTTCTTACCTCCTTTATCAGACCATTAGAGAAGGGTTGACTCTGGGGCCTATGGCACCTAGTTGTATGATAAAGTGTAAGAAATGGTGATTTACTTCTACTTGAAGCATTTTTATAGTTTGGGGATGCCTTTGGAGCCCTGTTGAAAGAGGCTGTGGATTGGAATTCTCCATAAGGCCATTAATTATTGAATTTACTTTGTTGTAAAACAAAGGGGCTGCTTATAGGTGTCAGCTGTTGAAGATGCAGAGCGAGTTAGTATCGGTATAAGTGCTCTTAATCACAGGCAGACCTGTTAGCAGACACTCAGGGAAGAAGACAGGGCCCTGTCAGCACATTGCTGCAGGGAGGATGGGCAATTAGTGGCTTCAGATGTCACATAGAATCCTTTTCCCTTTGGTCTCCCTGGTGCTCCCTGTTGGGCAATCAGAGATTTTAGTTATAACTCTAAAAACAAATCCCAGTGAGAAAATTCCCAGCCCTTCGCTTGCCAAACGGTGAGGTGAGTGGTGCCAGGGAGCTTGGCCACAGTGATTATTTGGAAGTTCTGCAGGTGGTGGTGCTAAAGAGGAAAACATGCCTGGCTGTCATGGAGGGACATGCCTTCAGGCAGTGGGGCTGAATGAAGCGGTGCAGCCTGCAGTGCCGGAGGAGGCTCAGCACCACTGTGCTGCGATGGTGTCCTTCGCAGACTCTGAGGTCCTGATCTGCTCTCCTGTCTTATGCCTGGGGCTGCACAAGGCCAGGCTACAGAAGCCTTCTTGGTGAGCATCTTTATAATGATAAATGTGGAAGCTTAACTTGTGAGGGTATATGTAAAGCTTGCACTGTAGGGACAAGAGGGACATTCAATGACACTTTAAATACTGATGGCTTCAGAGGAGATAACAATCCTAGTTTAGATGCTAGAATATAAGAGAGAAACATGGTCTCTGTACCAACAACAGAAACAGGGTGTGTTACAACTTCCAAAAAGCTTTCATAGGGGTTATTTCATATGAATCCACAATAGCCTTGTGAGATAGGTGGGGCTCCTGCAGCCTGGCCCCATTTGACCCCACACACGAGAGAGGAGCAGATCAGGACTGCCATCATGGCAGAGTGGTGCTGAGCCTCCTCCAGTGCTGCGGGACACACCGCTTCATCCAGCCCCACTGCCCAGAAGGCAAATCCCCCCATGACAGCAGGCATTTATGCAGATGAGGAAGCTAAAGCTAAATAGGTGGAGAGACTTGTCAAGGCTGTTCAGCTGGCAATGAACCTGGAACCCAGGACCTTGGGTTGTGAGTCTCCATTTCTGCTGTTATTTCATCTCGTCAGTTCCTAACCATGAGAACAGACAGATACCATGACATGACACAAAGATGGTAATAGCAGGAGGATTTATAGCGGAAGGGGAGGCACAAGGTCAGAAATAGTGTAGTGAATAGGCAGGAGCCCTGGAGCTGGTGACCTTGAGCTTCACGCAAAGGCGAGGGGGCCATGCTCTGGCATACAGAGGGCTGTGTGCAGTGTTCCTGGCAGAGATGGCAAACACTGTTATTTATGCCCATTCTTCATTATTCCTGGACATTCATGGGAGGCTAGGGGAAGTCCAGAAGAAACACAGATGCCTTGTTTTAACTACAGTATAATTTCTCCCTAGAAATGCTTTCAACACAACAGAAAACAAAATGACTCGGAGTGGATTTCCTCCACTCCTTGCCCTTGATTCCCCTGAAAGCAGGAATTAGGAGAGGAGAAGAGATGTGAAGAGCATGGATGTCCCACAACTATGCTGTCACCTCCTCTGGTTAATTAGGACTGGGCTGATCTGGTGCTTTCTGCTTTGAGCAGTGGTGTCCCCAAGAGGTAGAGGTACCATCTTGGTTTGGGTCCTGACTCCATAGGAAAGGCATGGAGGACAATGAGATGGCCCAGAAACCTTCAACACCTGCTAACAGTCCTTTCTGACCCTATTTTGCCCTTTGGCAACATCTTTTCTGTCTTTGTGGTTGACATCAATGTCCACTGTAGAAATGTTAAATAAAGAGGATCACGGTTTTAGGAATTTCTGGCTAAGATTTAGGAGAAACTTCCATGCTTTTGCCAGGCCTCAAATTAATGATTCTGATCTCATTTGTTCTCTCATTTTAAAAAAGAAATGAGTCATGAGTCAAGTTTCTGAACTTGAAAAGACAGACATCAATCAGGAGGATTTTTCAGCAAGGTTCCTTTATGTTTCCTCAAAATTATGTTAAGAAATAATCCAATATTACCTCACCTGTTTCCTCAGTCCCTGTTGGTGATGTGTCTCTCCTTTGACCATTGAACCATGTGCAAAGCCTGAGAACATTTTTGAGACCCCTTCTTATTCCTCACCACTGCTCCATCTTAGGAGAGATGGGCAGAGGAGGTTTGTCTATGGTCTCAGGACATCCCTGGGCCACTCTTCTTCTTTGGTGATTTGTCATCTTGTTTTAAACCCACCATGGTAGGCAGGATAATATCCAATTGTCCTTTCCTAATGTGGGACAGAAAACCAACTTCTCATAAAAGAGATAACACAAAGTCTCATAAGAATTTCTCACGATGTAACACAAGATGTAAAGGCTACTCCTTTGCTAAAACTTATGTAAATTTTCTTGTAGAAATGGAATGGCCCAAGCGCTGCTGCACCATACTCTCCAAGTGACAGTTTCATCAAGTCCATATGTTCACAGATGAAGAAATCATTGTCACATGGCAAATGGCCAAGCAAGCCCCCAGCCCACTTCCTCAGGGTTGTCCAAGAGAGCCTGGCACATTCCAGCCCTCAATTATTCCCATCGATTGTGAACAGATGGGCACAATACTCTTTAAGTCATAGTAAAGTGACTTGTATTTGGCCATTTTCCAAGTGGAATGAAAGAAGGTGCTGTTGTCTCTCTGGCTCAACTACAATATAGGATTCATAAAATAATGACCCCTGGTTAGATAATGACGAGAGTCCAAGGCTGCCAGGATGGGTGCTTTTATGGTGGCAGCCCTGAGACTACCATTTGCAAGTTTCAAATTGATTACAGATTTGTGGGCTAGACTCGCCTTGTTGTTGGCTTCCTTTCATTTCCTATGGACTCTCCATATTGTGTCAACTTTTTAAATATCTGATACGACTTTTCCCATTTCAATATGATTCAGGTTAGGATTATTTACCAATTAAGGAAGGCCTCAATTTACTCAAAATAGATAGTTCTGAGAATAATGCCTCTGGACTTTAAGTTGTCCCTGACACAGTAGTGTGGAGGGATTTTTCTAATTCTCCTCCCCTTAGTGAGGTTTCTGGTCCCTATACTCCAATCTGTATTCATGTTTCTAAATGTCACCTCCTTCCCAGTGTGTGTGACCCCTAATGCTTCCTCTTTCAGGATGTGTACTTTGCTTGGCTCTATCCATTTGTGACCCTGAGTTTTAGATTAGTAGAAATTTAGTTGTGGATGAGATCTTAGAGTCTGATTAGTCTAACTTTCCACTGGAGGCAGAAATTGCTGTTAAACGATCTCTGAGTGGTGGTGATTCATATCTTCAGTGACAAGGTGCTTATGACCCTAAGAAGACAACTCATTTTATTGTTGGACAGATCTAATTGTTAGTAAATTATTTTATGCAGTTGAAATCTGACCGTCTTTAATTCAGTCATGTTGATCTTAGTTCAACTCCCTGGGGTAATACAGAGCTGCACAATTTCATTCCTACTTGAAGTCCTTCAGATAATTGAGGACAGCAGTTATTGTTATTCCAATCTCTTTTGGTAATGTGTTATACTGTTTGGATGATCCTTGTGTTTCCTTAATTTTTTTTTGCTTCATTTACTTTATTATTCTTATTCTAGTTTTAGAGGCTATACCTCTCCATTATTTTGTGTATCTTAAAAATTTATGTGTTTGATGTGTACAGTATGTTTCAAATTACTCAGTTATTACCTCCCTTCATTCATGTAGTCCCTCTATTAATATTTATTAAGTGCTTTTGTATGTGGCAGGTCTATGGTGGGTGCTAGGCAGACAAGAATGACATCCTTCCCTCAAGGAGCACTTGCTGATGTGTCATGCTCCAACTTTTCTTAAGTTATTCATTTCACTTGTAGCCACATTTTTCAGTGGGATAAGATCAGTTTGTGAACACAGAGGACCAGACAGCTAGAATGTTAAGACATAGACACTTTTAGTTAACTTTGTGCTTGTAACTGGTGGCTGTTTGTGTCCCTCTCTACATTTGTGAGTTTATGTATGTTGAAAGACATAGGGATGATTTAGATACAAACTCTGATGAGGACTCAAGCCCAAGGCCAAACCTTTGAGACTTCATTCTCAGTCCATTCTCATTTTGCTGACCTTCAATTCAAGAGTGGTAGTTTTACTTTTGTCCCATCCAGAGGGAAGGTATTCCCTCTGAGTTGATTATATATGGAAGTAAGAAAAACGCCATAAAAACTTAAACCAAGTGACAAGATATAGTCCCTTAGGATGGGATAAGATGACAGAATCTTCAGAAGCCTTCTTCTAGCACCTTCTTCCCCCAAATCTGGAGAAGAAGTGAACTTGGTAGAGGGGAGCATTGTAATCCAAGAACTGTCCTCATGTGGGTGGCTCTGGTACAGTACTGAGGTGTTCCACATGCCTTCTACTCAGACACTATCTCTGTCCTTTTCAACTGGTCCTGAACAATTCTGGGGTCTAGAACTGTCTCATGAATCTGATCCTCATGAGCCTCTTCCCTGACCCTTTCTCCACTGCCCTGCCCTGTTGACATAGCTACATGTCTGCACAGGGACAGTGGTAGCTTTCCAATCCAGAAAATCTGGGGAGTTACCCTTAGTCATTTACACTTGATATTTAGAGAGCCAACCTATAAACTATGAGTTGTAAAATTGAGGGCTGTAGATGAGCAAAACTGTGCACAGCCTCATCTAGCCTGCTCATGTCCTAGGACATCCCTAAATTTCACAATCACCGTACTCAGGCAGCTTTCATTTGAGTGAGGAGTCAAGTCCTACTCAGGAGAGTTAGTCAAATGGTTTTTCAGCATCACTGTGGCATGGACAGGTGATGGCTTGTCCTGTCTGTGCACAGACCCCACAGGTCCTAAATGTCTTCCTGATTTTGTCCTTTGTTCCACTAGAGGTCAGAGTACTCTCCATTACTGCTTCACTGCTCTACTCTACATCTTACCTGCTTTACAGGCCAACTCAAGGCCCAGCGACTCCTCTAGACCAAGCCCTGCATTTGGCAATCACCATAGATGTGTTCTTTAAGGGTGGTATGTTCTGCAAGGTCAAGCAATATGTCTTGTCTTGGGCACTGCACTTGGTGTACAGATGTGGGATGTGGAGTTCTGCTTCAGTCACATGGACAATGGCACGAAAGAGAGTAGCTGGGGAGAAGGAAAGCAGTGGAGGGTGGGGGTGGAGGAGGGAAGGATGAGGTAGAGACTGGTCTTGTGTTCTCAAGAAAGACCAGAGTTTGCAATACTCACATCACCTTTGGCCACCTATTCCCTCTATCACCACAGCCATCCTACCTTCTTTGCTTTTCATTATCCTGGAAGCCTCTTTTAGGACTTACTTTATCCTCCAAGGCTAAGGTCACCATTGCTGTTTATTTTAGCCTCATTTTATCTGTAAAAGAGGTTGAGCAGTTAAAGAGAGAAGAGGAAGGCATCTGCAACATCCCATGTGATTTATCCTAGGGTCTTGCCCTCTCAAAGGAAGCCTTGTTGATTGCCCTGCACCTTCTAGACTATCTAGCTCAGTAACATAGAATATGTATTGGTTATTTGATAACTGAGTAACATTTGCCAAGCCATATATAAACAAATGAGATAAGTAATAACTCATTTATTTATGGGGCAACCATTACCATTCAAGAAATAGGAATATCCTTTCACCAGAAAAGAAGCCCATGCACATGCACAATGAGGCCAGAGCTTATTTGCCTTAGGATAGTGTGTAAAGTGTGTAAGTAAAGTTCCTAATTGGACTATCTTCACTATTTCCTAGGACAGGATCAGAGGAGATGCTCTGGCCTACTAACACCTATTTACTTATTGGTACTGTGGATTGAACACAGGGGCATTCTACCTCCAAGACACATCTCCAGCCTTTTTATTTTTTAATTTTGAAACAGGGTCTCACTAAATTGCTGTAATCCCAAGTACTGAAATTACAGGCATGTGGCACCACGCCTGACTGCCTACTGACACTTTAATGATATCTACCCATGAAGGAGGAGACTGTGAAATTTCTAGATATTTAATATAGAGGCAGATAGCTCTCATCATATCTCAGTGTGATCTGCAAGGGTTAGGTGGTTTACTCTTTACAAGAAATAAAATTGTTAATTTTTTAAAAAGCTGTTTAAAGACTAAAGTCAGTTTTCTGGGAATATACCTTGTTCCTCAGAGATGCTTTGAAAAGGAATCTTTATCAATAATACCAAGTGTTAGTGAGAGTGTAGAGTTTCTGGACCTTTCCTTGCTGGTGGGAGTTTATATTGGTACAATCACTGGAAACATTTTGGTGGTATCTCCATGACCCCATAATTCTATACTAGGATATACCTAGTAAATATGAGTGTTTAAGTTCATGGAGTCATATCAGCTTTATTCATAGCAATCCCAAGCTTGAGATAACCAGAATGCTATTTGAATGGATAAATGTATTGTATATTGATACAACAGAATGTTATACAGCATAGAGAAAGAGCACACTACCAGCATACAGTAGTCTTAAAAACAGAAGACTGAGAAAAAGAAGCCAGACATGGGAGAATACATACTGCTTCCTCCCATTTATATGAACAAGCAAACCTAATGCATGAGAGAGAATTCAGATTAATGGCCATTTTTGGTAGAAGGTATGAGGGAGCATTCTGGGTAGCTATGACTGTTCTAAGTCTTGGTCTAGATGATGGCTATGTTAGTGTATGCATATGCAGTATTTCACCAAGGTTTCCCCTTAATGTTTGTATGCTTTACATAAGTTATGCTTTAATAAAAGGAAGCATTACTGAAATGTGAGGCAAAGTAATTTGCCCCAGACCCCTGTATCTTTTTTTCTTTTTTGTCCCAAGGTTAACAGGCAATATCCTTATGGTTCTTACCCCTGAAGCTTCCTGTGAATTTTAGCTTTTTTTTTTTGTTTTGTTTTTTGCGGTACCAGGGATTGAACCCAGGGGCGGTCTACCTCCGCGCTACACCCCCGGCCCTATTTTTTTATACTTTATTTTGAAACCGGGTCTCACGAAGTTGTAGAGGGCCTCACTAGGTAGAGAGAGAGAGAGAGAGAGAGAGAGTTGAGACTGGCCGTGAACCCGGATCCTCCGGTCTCCGCCTCCCAAAGTACTG
>PVJS01010929.1:0-46856 GCA_004027185.1 Glis glis
CCCGGCCCTATTTTTTATACTTTATTTTGAAACTGGGTCTCACGAAGTTGCGGAGGGCCTCACTAAGTAGCTGAGGCTGGCTGCGAACCCGGATCCTCTGGTCTCCACCTCCCAAGTACTGGGATTACAAGCGTGCACCACCATGCCCAGCTTATTCTTCCTTTTTTTGATTCTTTTAGCATTCTGCTTTTTCCCTGCATTTATATACAGATGACTCCAAAAGTCAAAATCGCTATTTCTACTTAAGAACCACTAATTTCACAGGAAATTCCACACTGCGGTATATAGACTGTGCATTCTCTAGCTTCTTATGTGAATCTTAGAGACGGATGCTATTCCTGTTGTACAGTGGAAGATACTGAGTTTCAGAGAGGTTAAGCAACCTATTTAGATTATACAACTTACAAGCAGTGGAACAGGGATTCAAATGAAAGAAATTGTGACCCAAAGATTTGGACCCTGTCATCTCACTACATTGCTTCTTTCTTGACAATCTTGTCTAAACAGCAGACACTCAGATAGAACTCTCTAGCGGATATATTCACGTGAATGTTCTATAGGTGCTTCAAGGTCAGTCCATGCAAGGTCGAAGTCAACATCATCTTGCAGAACCTTCTAATGTGTCTGCTTCTTTTATTCAGAGACCATGACTTGCAACAACAAATCAGTTGTCTGATTGCTATCTTAAGGCATTCATTTCCACTCATCTCTCCATCTGATCAGTTTCCAAGTCTTGCTGATTTCTCTTCCATGTATTTATAGTTTCGTGTCTTTAGCTTCATCCTCACAGCTCTAGCCGTCATACAAACTCTCATCTTTCCTGGCCTCAAGTGAATTCAGCAGTCTTTTGACCAATTCTTTAAACTTGAGTGTAGTACTGAGCCATACCTGGATCCCAGAGCATTGAAGGGAATCAAAACATTTCCCTCCAAAATATAAAGGATTGTAGAGTTGAAGATGATCAAACTGAGCCAGGCATGGTGGCGCCTACCTGCAATCCCAGTACTTGGGAGGCTGAGACAGGAGGATCACATGTTCCAGGTCAGCCTCAGCAATGTAGTGAGACTCTCAGCTACCTAGTGAGATCCTGTTTTCAAATAAAAAGGGCTGGGGGTGTAGCTCAGAGGTATAATGCCCCTGGGTTTGATCCCTAGTACCACACAAAAGAATTAAATAATAATAATAATACGAGGAGGGAGGAGGAAGAAGAATATCAAACTGTATGGGAAATCTCTACCTTCTCTCTGATTGCCTAAATGCAGAATAAAAATTCATAAAAAGACTTTCCAGTCTTGTTCCCCCTTTCCTACCTAAATACTAGATGTAAATTCTTTCTAATGCTTGTTTATCAGCTCAGAGGTGGCTAGAGGAATCTGTAAGCAGACTTTCTTCCCACAATTTATCTTCCCATGTTTTTCTGCATGAAGAAAGAATTATCTTCCCATGTTTTTCTGAAGCTTTGGGACGGCTTTTCCTTTGTCCTGTCACTTTTCTAAAATTTATTTATTTTTATTAAAGTACTACTTAGGGCCGACTCCTGAGCTAGTGCTCTTAGGAGCTTTTACCCCATATGACGGTCACTGTATGAGTTAGTCAACTTACTTGGTTTTCTCTGGTTAGTCTGTCTTTTGTTTTCTCTGGTTAATCTGTCTTCTATTTGGGAATCTGTCCCAATGACAAATTTAGGAGACTTGAGGAGAAAATGATATTTTCTCCTCTTCAGCATTTCCAGGGTATGGAGTGATTTTTAGAAAATCTGATTCCAATGATGTTCTCATTTATTCCAGGATAAAACTTAGACTCTCCGTTGTGGCACCCAGAAACTTTCATGATCTGGATACCATGTACCTTTGGAATATTTCCTCCCCTCCTCTCTCATAAGGGCCAAGCACTCAGATGATTTGCTGTTTAGAAAATACATCCTTACACATTTGGTTTCTCCTTCCTAGAATACGGAGCTCCTTGCCAACTTGGTAAACATCCATTTATTCTTTAAGAGCACTTCATACAAGAAGTGGGAGAGCTGGGCATGGTGGCGCAGTACTTGGGAGGCTGAGACAGGAGGGTTGCAGGTTTGAAGCCGCCTCAGCAACTTAGTAAGACTCTCAGCAACTTAGTGAGACCGTGTTTCATAATAAAATCATTTAAAGGGTTGGGGGTGTAGCTTGGAGGTAGAATGCCCTTGGGTTCAATCCCCAGTACGAAAACAAAAGACCGTCTCTCCCACTCCATTAATCATCGGAAGCTACAGTACTTGCCTCCTTTATGTTTTTGTCCACAACCATTATGGGTCTTGGTTCAGAAGAGTACTCAGAAAATGTTGGTTTTAATGAGGGAACCACTTAATGAATATCTAAACAATTGCCATTTCAAAGCACTCTGCTTTTATACATTGTGCCTTTTCTCCTTAACATAATGGCCCACTTTAAAAAATTAGTAAAGAAACCTGAGTAGGCTGAATTTGCCTACATTTAATCTTGATGTGAAACTCTCTAGCTGGGCATGGTGGCGCATGTCTGTAATACCAGTACGTGGGAGGCTGAGACAGGAGGATCTGGGTTTGCGGCTAGCCTCAGCGACCTCATGAGGCCCTCCGCAACTTAGTGAGATCCTGTTTCCAAATAAAAAATAAAAAGAACTGGGGGTGTAGCTTGGAGATAGAATGTCTCTGGGCTCAATCCTCAGTAACACAAATAAATAAATAAATAAATAAATAAATAAATCAAAATAAAGTGGTTTCTAAAGACACACTTTGAGAGATCAAACAACCCTCTTGTTACTCTGTTCAGAGACCTTTCTGAAGTTAGATATATGTCAATAAAGTACAGTGTAACATTGTCCAGGGTATCTCAGTCCTGGTCAACATTATTAACCCATCTTCAGTTAAAAAGAACATCAATTTCCTAACCATCATAGCTAATTACAATTTTACTATAACTAAGACAATACCTATATTCTTTGGACCTGTGACCATTTTGTCTTTGTTGTTGTTGTTGTTGTTATTATTATTATTATTACTATTACTACTACTACTGCTACTACTACTACTACTGCTACTACTACTACTACTATTGGTACTGGGGATTGAACCCTGGGGGCATTCTACCTTGTAGCTACACTCCTAGTACTTCGTATTTTTTATTTTGAAACAGGTCTTACTAAGTTGCTGATGTTTTATTTAAGTCACTGAGGCTGGCCTTGAACCTATGATACTCCTGTCTCAGCCTCCCAAGTCTTGGGATTATAGGCCTGTGCCACCACGCTTGGCTTATTATCATTCTTAACAAAGGTTAAAAATAAGAAATGGCATGTATAAAATATCCATTACTGACATTAAGTGTTCCATTTGGGTCAAGAACAGACCATCCTTTGATACAGACAAGGGGTCCCAGGAAGATGGGGCGACTGGCTTTCTATTGTTCGCCCAGTAGACGTGGAAATCATCCATGATTTTCTGTCTATCCTCCTCTGCCAGGATGCACTGTCTGGCTGACGTCACTCCAAAGCTCACTCTTAGCAGCAACTGCAGCTGTACATTTAGCCTGATGGGAGACCACGGAGGCCAACTGGAGGCTGAGCTGATTTGAAAGAACCTGGCATGCTTAGAATGCTAACAGGCTGCTACAGAGACGTGAGTGGAGCTGCAGTATACTTTTATTGACTTTACAATCACACATCATCACTACCAAGCCGTGTGTCTATTTTCTCCACAGCTCACCTCAAGGATAAGAACGCTGTTGGACTTCACTATCATATTTTTAAAAATAAACACAGCACTTGGTTCATTTTTAAAAGTAAATAAGTCATGACAGAATAAATCCCATAATCCACTTCCCCTTACAAACAGTTTAAAAGTTGCTTTCAACAAGTCAACCTTAGATTTGTTTTCTATTATCCATTTGATGGTTTAAAGAGACCATTCAATAACAACCACCTTATCCTTCCCAACAATGGAATGTTGTTTTAGTTTCTCTTTTATTGTCTTAACAAATGCTGAATAATATTTTGCTTTAGTTTTGTACTGAGTTAAAAACAGCCCCAAGAATGGGGGATGGTGGCGCATGCCTGTAATCCCAGTACGTGGGAGGCTGAGAAAGGAGGATCGCGGTTTCAAGGCCAGCCTCAGCAACTTAGCAGGGCTCTCAACAATTCAGTGAGATCCAATTTCTGAATGAAAAATAAAATAGGACTGGGGTGTAGCTAGGAGGTAGGATGTCCCTGGGTTCAATCCCAGCACCCTAAAAACCAAAACAACAATAACAACAAAAAACAACCAAACAAACAGCCCCATGTTGACAACTAATAAACATATATGAACTTGACTGTTTAATGTTTAATAATTTTTAATCAGTGCCAATAGATGTGATTTTTATTCAATATAATAAACAGAATATTCAATTGATTCTCTTAAGCTTCGATTCCCTCATCTATAAGCTGAGGATATCTAAAGTATTAGAGTATTTCACAGAAATGTTTTGAAGTTTAATTGATGTAATGTATGAAAATGCCTGGCCCTGAAAACTCCCCAAATTTTTACTATGTAAATCTAGCATTTATGGAAACAACCAAGGGCCTGCTCTTTGACAAGAAGATAAAAACCTGTATTATTGGAAGTGTGCTATGTAAAAAGAATTCTTGCCACACTTAATACAATAATAATCATAAGAGTATTTCAATGCAGAGCTTAACATAAAGCGCCAATCGTGTATAGTTAGGGTACAGGAAGATTTTTTATCACCCATTTATCTTAGTCATTCTTGAATTATAAAAAGCGACTATCAGTAGCCAGCTTTATAGTCATAATGCAACCCCAGAAAACTAGAATTAGCTTGTATATGTTCCAAATGTGTTTTCTTCCATTGTTGGGTGTATGTATGTATGTATGTATGTTTGTATTAATTTTTGTGGTACTGGGGATTGAACCCAGGGGCATTCTACCTCTGAGCTAACACACCCAGCCCTATTTTATTTTTTATTTTGAAAAAGGATCTCATTAAGTCACAGAGTGCCTCACTAAGTTGCTGAGGCTGGTCTCAAATCTGCAATCCTCCTGTCTCAGCCTCCCAAATACTGGAATTACAAGTGTGTGCTACCACACCCAGCTTAGTGTTATTTAAATATTGTTTATGTCAAGATGGTTGAAAATAATTATACTTAATAACTTTTTGTCTACTTGTTCGGTAATTTACTGAAAAAGTGGTGTTTAAAACCTTTCACTATGGTTGTGAGTTTTGCCGCTCTTTGCTTTATGAATTTTGACACTCTTTTATTAGTTATATACGTATTTAGAGAGGTCTTTTTGGTTAATTGTCCCTTTTCCCACTTCTTATAATACTCTTTTACATTAAGTTTATATGGTATTATTAGAGCCATCCCAGTATTCTCACTTTGGTGGGGGGGACTGAACCCAGAGGCATTCTATCTACATCACCAGCCCTTTTAAACTTTTATTTTAAAATAGGGTCTTGCTAAGTTGCTGAGGGCCTTGCTAAGTTGTTGAGTCTGGCCTTGAACCTGCGCTTCTCCTGTCTCCACCTCCTAAGCACTGGGATTACAGGGATGTGCCACTACACTCAGCTCAGTTTTCTTACTGTGTACTTTATCATTTTCTATTCTGTTACTTTTAACCCATGTGTGTCTTTAAGTTTGGTGAAGATTTCTCTTGTAGACTCTACACAGTTGGGTCTTGCTAGATGCTTTCTAGTCATTTATACTGATTCTTCTAATGCTTCATTCCTGCTTTTGAGTTCTTTAGGCTAGCTGAATATTTTTGTGGTAGCCCTAAAATGGTCCCTCCCTAGGCTCCCTAGCTATACTTTTTAAAATTATTATTGTTTAATAATTGTGCTAGGGCATTCCCAAGTTATCAGTTTCTGAAGAGGGAGTTTTCTTATTTATATTTCCCATTTAACTTCTCATTTTCTGTTTCACAAATATAATCAACTCGTAACAGTTGCCCAATTCACGCTGTTGTTTTCCTATTGTGGTTATATTTCTTATTCTATGTAGTCCCTACAAAGAGTCATTTATCTTTTAAGAAACAATGAGAAAAAAAACAACATAGCCTTTTATATTTATTCCTTAACTGTCATTCCCGATGGCCCTGTCTTATCACTGTAGATCCAAGTGACCATCTCAAATTATTTCTCTTCCGTGTGAATATTCTTTTGTGTTTCTGAGAGTGCATGGCTGCTGGTGACAGATTTTCTCAGTTCTTATCTGACAATGTCTTGTATTTCACATTTGCGCTGGGTGATATTTTCACTGGAAAGTCTGGTTTTCTTTTATCACTTTAAATTTTGGTGCATTGTCTTTTTGCTTCTGACGGGAAGTCAGCTTTCTTTGTATCGCTCCTCTATATGTACTGTGTCTTTATTTCTATAGCAGCTTTTAAGCTTTTTTCTTTTTCAAGTTCTGCTTTCAATAGTTTTTCTGTGATGTGCCTAGATGTGGTTTTCTTTGTATTTATCTTGTTTGGGGGTTTGCTGGGTTTCTTAAATCTGTAAGTTGATGGTTTTCATAGAATTTGATCCTATATTCTTAATATTTTTGCATTCATTCTGTCCTATCCAAGATTCTCATTAGAAATATATAAGCCATTATATCATGTAACATATAAGTATTACATATAACATATAAGTAGTACATCATATAACATGTCACTATAGTTTTTCTTGTACTGGGGATTGAACTACCTCTGAGCTATACCCCCAGCCCTATTTTTTTTTTGAAACGGAGTCTCACCAGGTTGCTGAGGTTGACCTGCAACCTTCCTGTCTCAGCCTCCCAAATACTTGGATTATAGACATGCTACTGTGCCTGGCTGGTTCCATCATTTTATTTGTCAATGTTTTCTTTATGTTTTTACATGGGGTGATTTCTATCTTCAAAGATACAGAGTTTTCCTTTTGCCATCTCTATTTTTCTCTTAATTCTATTCAGGGAATTTTTCATTTCAATTATTGAACTTTTTAGCTCCAGGGCTTTCATTTTGTTTTGGATAGCTTCCATTCTCTGTTGAAATTCCCCATCTGTTTACACATTAAGACCATATTTTCCTTTATTTCTTTGCGCTTATTTTTAGCAGTTGCAATGAAGTCTTTGCTAAATGCAACAATGAGGTACTGTGCTGTTAGATTCTATTGACTGCACTGTTCCTGGACAAGGGATCATCTTTTTCTTCTTTTCCTTGAGCCTGCTCACCGAACACTATGAATTACATATTATGGACACTCTAATCATCTTCTTCTGAAGAATGTCAATTTATTTTTCTAGCAGACAGTTCAATTATTGGTAAATTACCTTACAACCTGTGAAGGTTTGGGCTTAAGCTATGTTAGGGCTGACCTGTGGAAAACATAATGGTTTTCCCAAGATTCAACCTTTAAGTTGGCCAAGACTCAACCTCCAACTTTCTCTTTCTGGTGCATTAGGCAAGTGTAATGGATTGGATTTAGAATGTCCCCTAGCCCTCATGGAAGCAAGGTAGCAATGTTGGAAATGGGGCTAGATTGCTAAGGAGGGATCCTTGGGGATGTGGCCTTGGGGATTATATATTGGGTCCTCCTCCCCCTGCTCTCTCTCACTTCCATCCTCCATGACGTGAGAACAAAGCCTCATGTTCTCCCTCTCTCTGCTTCCTGCCACCGCCATGCCCTGAGATCTGCAGTCCCCCAACTCACATGGGCTGAACCCCAAATCCCCAAGAAAACCATGTGAAAATAAATCTTCCTTCCTCTAAGTTCCATGGTCGGGTCTTTGGATTATATAGGTGAGAATGCTAACCACAAGGTCTGGTTGGAAGCTCTGTCAAGATGGTCTAGATAGGCCTCATTCTAGGGTACAGTGCTCAATCCTAAAAGAAGACTTCATCTCCTATCTTATTTTGTGCATCTCAGATGAATGCCATTGGTGTTGTCAAGGTCATAATAGTGTCTTTCTATTGGGGTTGGAGTGCACCACCTCCTGGCATTACTTGGTCATTAGTATTTCTCTTTCATTTTTGAGTCCGTAACACTTGCTGTCTAGTGATGTATGAGTAGTTTTACACTATACATGTAGAACCCAAGGTTCACTGACCTCTAAGCCTTTCTTCTGCAGGACTTCCTCCTGTCTGGGGCTCTACTTTGCAAATTCCACATGCTTCAACTACTGAAGCCATCATGCTCTGCTTGAACACCTACTTTCTGTGCAACAGTTGGGAAATCACCCTCAGGCAGAGTCTGGGAAATCATGGGGCTTACCTCATGAGTTTCCCTTCTCTCCAGGATTACTGTGCTGCGCTGCCTACTAGTCTAATGTGGGGAAATAATTACAACCACGTTTTGCTCAGTCTTGTGGCTGTCCACAAGGAGATGGCTAGTCTGGTATCAGCTATCTCATGATATACTAGTCCCAGATTATCTATGGTTCCACTTTCCATGGTTTTAGCTATCCATGATCAACTTTGGCCCCAAAATATTAAATGGAAAATTCTAGAAATAAATAATTCATATGTTTTTAATCACATGCCTCTCTGGTTAGCATGATAAAGTCTCATGCCATCTTGGTCTGCCCCCATTGGAATGGGATTCGTCCCTTTGTTCAGGGAAGCCATGCTGTGCACGCACCTACCCATCAGTCGCATGGCAGCATCTCGTTATCAGATCAGCTGTGAAGGTATCACAAGGCTTGTGCTCAGGTAAACCTCACAGAGTGGCTTAGCACAACGTCACAATGCCCACGCCATTCACCTCACTTCATCCCATCACATAAGCAAATCAGCTCACGTCATCACAAAAAGAAGCATGCTTACAGTACAATAAGATATTTAGAGACAGGAGGATTGCAGGTTCAAGGACAGCCTCAGCAATACATCCTATCTCAAAACAAAAAATAAAAAATGTCTGGAGAATAGCTCAGAGATAGACTGCCCCTTGGTTCAATCCCCAGTAACTACCCATCCCCCCCACATGATATTTAGAGAAAGAGAGAGAGGAAAAGAGAGAGAGATAACACACAATTACATAACTTTTATCACAATATATTGTTATAATTTTTGTTTTAGTATCACTTATTAACCTCTTACTATGCCTACTTTATATATTAAACTTTATCATAGGTATGTATAGGAAATAAAAAGCACCCCGCGTGTACACTGTTGAGTATTATCTGTGTTCCCAGGCATCCACTGGGGGTCTTGGGATGAATCCCCTATGGATAAGGGGTAACATCATAGCTGAAAGCAAAAGTTCTAACATTTCATACTGCTAATTAAAGTACTCCATTTAGTCTCCCTCGTGCCCATCTTTTTGTTTCTTAAGATGTCTACCTTCCGGGACAGACCCCTTGTGCATTTCCAGTTGCACAGTTTACTCAGAAATTAGATTACCATATGCTCTCTTTCACTAGGGCAGTCTGGCCTCATTTTCTTGACTTTAGCCACACGTGTTCAGTTTAGAAAATAAACTGTGTATACACAGGTGTCACCTGTGTATCCCCACTCAAGTTCAGCTAATCCGTATTAGCCACTTCCTTTTTTTTTTTTTTTTTTGCGGTACCGGGGATTGAACCCAGGGGCGTTTTACCTCCAAGCTACACCCCTGGCCCTATTTTTATACTTTATTTTGAAACCGGGTCTCATGAAATTGCAGAGGGCCTCACTAAGTAGCTGAGGCTGGCCGCGAACCCGGATCCTCCGGTCTCCACCTCCCAAGTACTGGGATTACAAGCGTGCGCCGCCACGCCCGGCCAGTCACTTTCTTATGAAAAGCTCAGTGCCATGTACTCCCAAGGAGATGGAGCATATGAGACTCTGGTAGGCTGGTTTTACTCTAATAGCTTGGTATAAAAGAGGTGTGCTAAAGAGTATGCAAAACACAAGAGAAACGACATGCCTAATTTGGGGACATCGATTATAATAAAAAAGTTTGGAAAAACATTGTTATATAATGAGAACTACAAATATAAGAGGGTGTACACTCAAAATGTTGCTACCTTCTCCCTGATAAATCAGGAAACTATCAAGAAATGTTAGACGTGTAGTGACCTGTTTCAAGCTGACCATCCTTTCCCCAGAATTCTCTAGGGATATGCATTTGCTTCTTTCTGCTACTAGTAAAAAAAAAAAATTGGCTAAAAATTTTTTTGAGTAAAAATTTTTGGGCTAATTTTGTTTTTTTTTTGGTTAAAAAAATTTTTGGTTAAAAAATTTTTTTTGAGAAACACTTCTAGGTTGCCTGAGGATACTGAGGCTATTTTCCAAATATCATCCAGCTTTCAGAAATTATCATTGTGCCTTTTCCTCTCTCTGCTGAATCACCTCTCAGAGGTCTTTGATCATCGAGTGCTCAGCAGAGTTGAGTTATAACTTTTCAGTTAATAAGTACACATCCAACACATTTTATATCTTAAAAAACAAAGCCAAGCATTCTTCTTTCCCTTTCATTTTTGGACCAAGAAGGGCAAAAGACTGCATATGTTACATGATTCAACACACAGAGCAATTTTATGAAAGTTTTATTATTATGATTATCATTATAATTTAAAAAATGACCATTGCTAGACACTTTTCTGAGCCCCAGGGACACAGAGATAAATAGCATTCAGTCACTGTAATTAAGAAATTAACAGATCTAAGAGTGGTGGCACATGTCTGTAATCCCAGTTCTTGGATCGCAGGTTCAAGGCCAGCCTCAGAAACCAAGTGAGGTCTTTCAGAAATTTAGAGATACCCCATTTCAAAATAAAAAATAAAATAGGGCTGGGTGTGTGGCTCAGAGGTAGAATGCCTCTGGGTTCAACTTCCAGTACAAAAAAAAAGAAAGAAAATTAAACTAATGGAGTCTAATTGAAGAATCTTTACATCCTAATATAAACCTAAAATACTTTATATTCTGAAAATAGTCTGGGCCATTGGCTAACCAAAAGTTGGAAATAATACTAGAATAGATGAGATGATGGTGTGAGTTTTCCTATTAGCAATTTCAAGCAGCAGCTGCATGGCAGCACCCCCTAAAGAATTGCTGGAAAGGAAATGCTAACCTTTGAACAGTCTCAGAGAAAATAGACAAAGAAGAAACAGTGTCATGCTTTTAAAAGGAAAGAAAAATTGGGGAAAACTATCCATATTTAACATAGCAAAACTTTGCTTTCCCTTATTTTCATGAGCTATAAAACTTACACGTAGTTGACAAAGAAAATAAAAATGAAGAAAACCAGAATTTGTTTTTGTAGGAAGAAAAGACAATTGTTGTTTAATATGCTATCTAGGAACTAAGGAAATAATTTGACTCCTACCCATTTCTTTTTTTTTGTTGTTGTTCTTTTTTTTGGTCTTTTTGGCACTGAGAATCGAACCCAGGGTGTTGTGCTTGCAAAGCAAGCGCTTTGCCACTGAGCTACATCCCAGTCGTCCTACCCATTTCTTATATGCTGAATTCGGAGATCATTGTCTAAGGTTTTAAAAGAAATAATGATACCATTAAACATGATGAAACAATGAAAATTATCATATAAGTTCCTTGAATTAGAATTAATACCTGGTTTGCTCAAAGCTCTAATCAGTACCAGATAATCACTTACAAAGTATTATTAAAGCATAACTAATTTTTATAGGATCTGTTAAACACTTCACATGGGCAATAAACAGCTCTATGAACTGTTGCATTTTTATGTAAACCAAGAGGCTGATTATGAGGTTAAGAATTAAGAGGACTTTATTTATAGTTATACGGATTGGGTCTGCATTCTGATTTTGCTCTTTGTTAGTTGCATGAACTTTAGGAAGCTACAGATTCTGTCTAATCTTCTAGTTCATCACGTCAAAATAGGACCGTCATTGATTCTGATTCTTTTCCTTAAAATTAAATGAGACAAAAGTACCTGAACTCATACTATTCAAACAGCGTGGACCATTTATATTATTAGATGATATACTATCTGCTAACATAATCGTTCTGGCCTTGTCAGTGGTTTTATTTTATTATTTTATTTTATTTTGTTTTATGGTACGAGAGATTAAACCCAGAGACATTCTTGCTCTGAGCTACACCCTCAGCCCTTTTTACATTTTGTTTTGAAACAGGGTCTTGCTGCTGCTGAGGCTGGTCTTGAAACTGTAATCTTCGCGTCTCAGCCTCCCAAGTACTGTGGTTACAGGTGTGTGCCACTGTACCTGGCTGTCATGGAATCTTATCATGAGACAAAATCTCCTTGGGAAAATGCTGACCTCTAAGGTGGTCCTCACGTGAGCACTGCATTTCATTGCTCAGAATCCGCTGCTGTTACACGGAAGCACAGTCATTTGCGCATATCCTTACACAAGTATAAACCTCCCCTGCCACTCGCCTGACTTCATCTGGTTGATTTCTCGCGCCCACAAGTAAAGCCCTTGGGAGCGCAAGTTCCTTTTAATGAGGCAGATGGACAGGGCAGTTTTGCATCTCCTGAGCCTTCATGCAAACTTCAGCGTGTCTTTTAAATGAATAATGATGAAATTTCTTCACCAGATCAGGTGTTTCTATTGAGTTCAGGAAGATGGATCCCACCGGATCCCTTGTTCTTAGGGATCTGCGAGCCAGTAGTGCATTTCCTTTGACTCCTCCCCCTTTCAAATCAAGAGCTTGGGGGCCAAGTGCTCGGTAAATGTTCGGGCAGAAAACAGGTGGCATAGTTAAGCTGGGTTATTGAGAGAAGCCTATTAAAGGGGATTTAAAAAAAAATGCGCGCGCGTGTGTGTGTGTGTGTGTGTTATTGGAGAATGAACCCAGGGGCATCCTACCTCTGAGCTACATATCCATCCTGATTTTATTTTATTTTTTATGTGGAAACAGGGTCTTGTCAAGTTGCTGAGGCTGGTCTCGAACCTGCAATTCTCCTGTCTCAGCCTCCCAAGTACTGGGATTACAGGTATGCCCCACTGTAAGAATATGATTAGATCTTTTCTGTCAAAGGAATAGCTTGACTTAGGCTCCATTTTGTACCATTGTGTAACTTTATGTGTGTTTGTATTTTTGTAAAGATAGCATTTCCTGGAAATTGTGAGTGCCAACCCCTCCCCCGCCATCTCCTTCAGCCAATAGTGTAAAGATTGTGAGGCCATGTTCCCACCAATAGGAGCACAGCCCAGAAGCCCCATGCTGAGAATAAAACGCCCAGCAGTTTTCCGCCATGTCATTCCTGCACACTGGCTGACTCCCTGGTGGCAGGATCCCTTTGTTCAAAAAGTAAAATTCACCTTGCCAAGCTGTTTTCAAATATGTGCCTTTTTCTTTTTATGACGTCATAAAATTTACTTCTGACACCATCATGCCTGGCTTGAAAGGGGATTTTTACAAAAGTGAAGGCAAGGTTTAGGCAAAGTGACAAAGGGTGGAGCAGTAAACCAAGATAAGTAAGAACAGGAAGTCAAAGACTAAGAGGAAACCGGGCATGGTGACATATGCCTATAATCCCAGTACTTGGGAGGCTGAGACAGGAGGATTGCAGGTTCTCAGCCAGCCTCAGCAACATAGTGAGGTCTTCAGCAATTTAGACCATGTTTCAAAATAATAAAATAGAATAGACAAAAATAAAAATAGGGCTGGGGGTACAGTTCAGATGTAGAGTGCCCCTGCACTCAATCTCCAGCACTTAAAAAAAAGTCTAAGAGGATGGAGTCCTTTCCAGAAAGAGAGCTGAAGCAGAGAGCTCTGAGAGTGGTAGAGTCAGCCTGCAGGGGCCCAGGAGGGAGGGGGGTATGACTTTATTCTCCCTCTGCCCTCTGATCTCCACCCGTGCATCCCACTGCCGGAATTCAACTAGAAGCCAGAGGGCCAGGGAACCTGTTGACACCGCCCAAGGAAGCTTAGCACTCCAGGCACAGTGTGGGAAAAGAACGGTGGAGACTAGATAGGAAGGGCCAGCGGAGTCCACGTTTCAAGACAGGGTATGTGGCGTTTCTGGTGTTGAACCTGCATATTAATCGATAATCCTCTATTTAAAAAAATTTAGTGTCCAACATTTAATTTGATTTGCTAGTAGAGTTTGGCTAAAATTAGAAGTTAGAATGATGCCGATTTCCCCCCTCTCATGTCAGAATTTATATAAGCTCCGATTAAAAAAAGATGGTGAAATTATTGGACAGTTTAATCAAATAATAAGTTAACTGGTTAATTGAGCATATAATAGGCAAAGTCTTACTCATGTATTCTTAAACAATTTTTTATTTTATCCAGATTACTAGTAACTACCATATTAGTTGGTATGCAACATTTTCCACACAACAACAGATACACAAAGGAGATACAAAGTGAACGTGGTCACTGTCGACCAAGGCGTGATAAGAGAGTGAAGTTTGAACTAACTACAGAGTTACTACAACTATCAAGGCCACCTGTAATCCCAGTACTTGAGAGGCTAAAACAGGAGGATCACGGGTTCGAGGCCAGCCTCAGCAACTTAGCAAGGCTCTCAGCAACTTAGTGAGACCCTGTTTCAAAATAAAAAATAAAAAGGGCTGTGAGGTGTAGCTCAGAGGTAGAATACCCCTGGGTTCAACCCTCAGTAATATACATATTACTGAGGGTTGATTATATATATATATATATATATATATATATATATATATATGTATGTTATATCATGACTATATAATATATAGTCATGTTCGATCAAGTTCAATGAAAGTTCAATTAAGTTCAATGTTAAATCAAGTTCAATGAAAACCTGAAGAAGAGGGAGCTTTCTGGAGCCAATGGTAGTGCCTTTCTAGTAGCATCTGTGCAACTGATGAGGTAGAATAGGAGAGGAGATAAGATATTAGGCAGAAAGGAGACAAATTGGGAAGGAAAGGAAAATATAGTTTTAAAAATCTAAAACCCTTAGCTTCACCCTGCAAGGCTTGCCCGGGACTTGCCCAGAAAGCCAGACCCATATCTTTAAAATCACAATGGGCTAGCTTCACATCTGAAATTCCTGAGGTGATTCGATCCAGAGAGAGCTTTGTTTTTTGTCAGAACCTGGACTGCCTGGGAAGAAAGTCCCAGAGAAAATCACACCTTTGCCCTGCACCCGGCTTCATGTCTCCAAGCCTGGGGGGGGGGAGTGTCCCTGAGAGTCCTATCTCAACACCTTTTGTCTAGCTTGGAGCTTCCAAGAGGGGGCCACCATCCCATGGTGCCCCTGGCCAGCCCCTCTCGAGTGTGCCCTATAAGAAAAAAGATACATTAGATCTGAGAGGCTTTTTGTCTCTGGCTCTCTCTGCAGCTGCTCTCTGTGCCCCTCTGAGCCCCTGTCTGCCGCAGGTCTTACACCCTTGAGATGGCCCGAGCCTTCCCTGAACATGCATCCCCACCTTTCTTGAATTAAACCTATGCCTTTATCTCTGACTGGTGCGTGCTGAAATTCTTTTCAACACGGAAGCCAAGAATCCACAGAAATCATCCTGTCTTCCCCTGACACAGCCACTTCCTGAAGCCCATCAGTGGCATTTTCTTTCACACTCTCCTTCCTTCTAACTTAACACCTCCCCTAGTAATACATGGATGCCAATAACCTTTAACCCTTTCACTTTAGGCTTTCAAATTTGAAGCAGTTAACTAGAACTTCAAATTTTAGAAGCTTCATGTCTTCTTGTAGAAATGTTACCTAAGTTGAACTTGGGGGTTTATATACGGAATGTGGGTGGTGGTGGTGTTCTTAGATCATTCTAATTTATTTAAAGTCTTGTGTTTTCCCTTAGAAATAGATTTCTCCAAATAGATTACATATGTATTTACATACTTATATGTACTTTAATTTTTTCCTTTTGCCATTTGAGTCAGTACATTTCTAGCTTGTCTTTTATATTGTTTATTTTTCTTTCATCTTTCACTGTAAGCTTGATATCCCTGGTTGCTTAGGTGAGCTCTTCATAAGTAACTTCTGTACCTCTGCATGGGTTTCAACAACAGAGACACAAAAGTCTTAGTAAAAAGTTTAGCTATTTGCTAACTCTGGAGATCAGAGAGGCCAAAATACCTGCACGGAACAGTGATAATATTAATGATAGGAGAAATAAAGTACTAGGTAGAAAGGAGACGAATTGGGAAGGAAAGGGAAAATATCTAGCCAGGCATGGTGGTGCACTCTTGTAATACCCGTACTTGTGAGGCTGAGACAGGAGGATCGCAGCTTTGTGGCCAGCCTCAGCTACTTAGTGAGGCTCTCAGCAACTTAGTGAGACCCTGTTTCAAAATAAATAATAGGGCTGGGGGTGTAGCTTGGACATAGAATGCCTCTGGGTTCAATCCCCAGTACTGCCAAAAATAAATAAATAAATAAATAAATAAATAAATAAATAAATAAAATAAAGTCTAGAAACTTCATAGTCTTAACTTCACCTTACAGGGTCTGCTCTTTCTTAGGCCACGCTTTTAATCATAATGGCCCATCTGGCCTGTCCTTTTCTTAGGTCCTCACTAGGCCTGGCCTACACTTTTAATCATAATGGCCTGTCTTCCTGCCTGAACCTCCTGGGCTGCTTGGCAAACAAAAAATCCCCAGAGGAAGTCTCATGTCCGTCAAGCCCAGCACCCTGTCTTCACGCCTGAACTTCCTGCGATGCTTGGCAGACAAAAATTCCAGAGGAATTCTCACCACCTGTCATATCCAGGCATCACCCAGCACCCACCAATGGAATGGCGAGAACCTCAGGATTCAAAAGGAGACCGGCCACCCCGTGTCACCCCATCCCTGCCATGCATCCCTAGCCACCCCCTCTTGGGGACTCCTATAAAAGATGGATTGTAAAGCCCCCAAGGGCCTCTCACACTCTCGAAGTGGCCTGCGTTCTCCCTTGAACATGTATCCCCACTGTTCCTAAATAAAACCCCTGTCTTTGTCTCTTTCTGGCGCATGCTGGAGTGCTGAAATTGTTTTCCGCCATGGAAGCCAAGAATCCCAAGGTTCTGAGGTGAGCTCCCCTCCCTCAAACCTGGGAACTCCTTAGGACTCTACACAGACTTATGTTTTCCCGTGACAACTCAATAGCTCAGTACATTTTTCTGGAATAATCTGTTATCTTATTTCTACAATAATTAAAGCCAATATAGGGAGATGCATAAATGAACAAAATTGTTTGCTGACATAATCCTTTAAAAATAAGGTATGTGTGTGGTTTTAATTATTTTTTTTTACTTATTTTATTTATATTTGTGTGTGGTACTGGGGATTGAACCCAGGGGCATTCTACCTCTGAGTTACACCCCTAGCTCTTTTTATTTTTTGTTTTGAAACAGGGTCTGGCTAGATTGTTGAAGCTCTGGCTAAGTTGATGAGGCTGACTTCAAACTTGCAATCTCCTTTCTCAGCCTCCCAAGTACTAGGATTACAGGCATAATTTTAGTTAGGGTTGAGTTTTAAATTCATCATTTGAAGATACCATTAGAGAATATCCCCCAATGTCCAAGATTAGTTTTACTTTGGGGGAAAAGTAAGTAATCTTTTTTTTCCCCCTCAAAGATAATCTCCAATCCCTAGTATTATGAACCTTTGTTATTATCAATAATCAAATGATGGGGTTTAGACATGTGGGTTGAGGCATATACGAGTGTTGAATTTACAAAATTTAACTCAACTCTGGAGAAGTCATGTCTAGTGATTGGGAAGTGATCTGTAAAATGCACTTGTAATTAAATTTGGGCTGCTAGTACCAGCCATTAAAAATCAACTAATGAGCTTGCAGAAGAGAGAGGCCAACGCACAATAGATAGCAAATTGAGAAACATAGCTCCGATGCTAATTCTCTCCTAATAAGGGCTCTTGACTCCAAGAATAGAACAAATGATTTCCATCATTCTTTGATGGTCCCACTTTCCCCACAATTTATATGTTGGATCCTGTAATATGCAATGAAGAACTAGAGTGCAAGAAACAAACAGTTCTAGACAAAGTCAACCCTCCATGGGAAAATACATTTGCTCAATAAGTGAAATAAAATCATAAATCTGTCTCAGGATGGATGCCTTTTGGTTGTGAGAACAATACCCTTTTATATGAAAAAAGTACAACCATCTACCTTGTTTCTTGTTTAGGTCAAAATGCTGTCTGTTCTCATTCTGCATGTAATGCTTCTAATGATCAAAGGGCAAGGAGTATACATGCAATTATTGTTGAATATATAGTTCAAAACATCTTCAGTGTTATTTGACTTTGTCATTTTGGGGGTGAATGAGATTTTGAATATTAATTCTAGAATGTCATTATGTCTTACTGTTTATCAGATTCACCATACTGTATATGATTTCATACAAAAACATAACCCACTATCATGAAGACTATATGATATTAAATATACCTTTGGGATGTTTAAATCTAATAAATTTATACAATGGAATTTTTTATTCAAATCTGTTGTTTTTCCTTGCATGGGACAATTTAGTAAAAATAAGTATCCAAGACTACTAACTGCAGATGGCATGAAGATAATAATAATACGGGTAGAAAGCAATTCCTAAATTATTTCAGATTGGATAGGAAAACAAAATGAAAACCATGCACCACTAATTTGTTTCAACAACAGAGCTCAATTATTCCCACAAATTCCTTTCTTGGTCCTTTTGTTTGGTTTTCATTTGAAACTCAAACTTTCTTATACCATTTCTACATCTCACAATTTTTCTATGTAATACTACAAGTACAGCTATTTTGGATTTTGTAGAAAGGGGAAAGGAGGAAACTAGATAAGTTCGCAAAATGAAACTAAAGAAACTTTTTAACCACAGGGTACAGTGACCCAGAGAGATACAAATTAGAATTAGAGGCTGCTAGACATCACATTTTCCAAAATTGTGTGGTGCTAGGGGACTCCACAAAATATCTGATACAGAATATGGTTAGTGTAGAGAAGAATGCTAAAAATGATTGATTTAAATTAGCATTTTGGGGAACGATTATATGGATACTTATTTATCTAAAAAATTAAAAACACACTTTCTTCTCCTGGTCCTCCTTCTTTTTCAGGATTGGATAATACTTTGGGAACAGCAATGAAACTGCAGGGAACAGCAGCCAAATGTTGGAGTACGGTGAATCACGACCCCTGGTGGGCATGACAAGCAACGGGGAGTGAGCGCAAAACCCAGGCATTGCAGGGCAGAGAGATGGCTCCAACTTTCAGTTCAGTGTGCCCAGCTTTGCTGTAGCTACAACCTCCAGCAACATCACCACCAGTCCTTAAAAAAGTCCACGTCCTGATATGTGTGATGCATAGATGCAGACCACACAGTGACTCTTTAGGACGAGAGTCACTCTAGGTTTAGTTAATGGTGACTCAGACTACCTCCTGTCCTCCTGTTGAGTTGAAAAACATTCAAATTATTTATGTTCTGAAAATGGTACTGTGCTTAGGTTCTGGCCAGAGGACTATATATATATATTCCTTATATATATATTCATATATAATGAAATATTACAAAAATGCTAATGTTAGAGTGCTACACATTTATATTCTCTAGTTTTCATTCTCAATAAAATAACTTGTGCCTGTCATTTCTCACACTGGCAAGGTATGCTAATGGTTCTCCTGCTGTAAAGGAATGAGCCACCGAGATTTAAGTGACTGCTTTAACACCACTGTGCAGAACAGAACTCTAATTTTAAGTGCTATTATTATTAATTACTTATTTCTCAAAAATGCATGGAGTGAGCTGAAAAAAATGTTGCTTTAGAGGTTGTGTATCTCCATGAGTAGATGATATCATAGGATTCTCATGGAAACCAAAGAGAGGTGTCTGCTGTATTTGAACTTGTTCATCTCAGTCACCTTCCTAATCCAGACCCCTGAGAGATGACTTCATCCTCTGTGTTCTAGAGACAAACCTACACAGGAGTGTCTTCAACCTGTGAGTTTCTTCTATCTATATAGTTAACCCTTTCCTGATGTGATAGATGCTTTTTTCTGAAATAAAAACACAGTATTGAGAAAACATCTATGTTTACTTTTTGCTACACAATTGTTTTCGTGAAGAATAAGGTGTTGCTCTTTTTTTTTTTTTTTGTACTGGGGACTGAACCCAGGGGTATTCTACCTCTGATCTACACCCCAATCCTTTTTATTTTTTATTTGAGATAGAGTGTCACTAAATTGCTGAGGCTGGCCTGGAACCTGCGATCCTCCTGTCTCAGCCTCCCAAGCAATGGGATTACAGGTGCGCACCACCACGCCTGGCTTGCTACGTGTTTCTCTATCAGACCTTTTGGAACATCTCTCACTTGCGTTTCCTACTTTTTACTTTCTGTTCACTTGTGTCTTGTGGCACTTTCCTTTCCATCCCAGAGGAAGTTTGAGAATGGGATACTCATGAGGCTTCGATTAAAAAGAAAATGACAACAAAACAGCCTCCTGGTTACTCCGGTGACCCGCGTGGCCCCGAGGAAGCTGAGCTAGCTGTTGCTGACATGTCTCTGGTGGTTTAGATCCGAGCTTCCTTCACCCCGTGTTGCCAGCACTCGGCTTCCACAGATCAGCTTTTCGTGGGTGGTGACCTCATTGGAATCTGAGAGCAAAGGCTAAAAAACACGCTATAATAATCGCGAACAAACCCTCGCTCTGCTGAAGAATCGCGCCGTCCACATTCCTGAACTAGCTAGAAATGTGCCTGCAGGATAGTCGAATAGAAGAGTCGCCTCTTCTCTTAAAAACACTTCTTCCGAACATTCGAGTGCCTGCTTACAGCACCAGCGTTTTCCAAGTTGTTAAGAAGGCTTAGGCTACTTTGAGTTCTTCTTCTTCATCATCCCTCACTCATACTCAGTTAATTATTAAGTTCTAAAATCTCTTCCAAAATCCATTTTCTGTGACTCCCTTAAGGCAGTATCACTTTACTTTTAGATTGCTAACAGTGAGCCTCTAAGTTTGTTATGACTTCCAGTCTCCTTAAATACCCTCTCGACTGTCACCCCCTTTCCCTTGTTTTGTTCTGTGCCTTTAACACCCTTGATATGTTTTCATAATCCATGAAGAGAAACTAAAGAGGGAAAATAACCAGTCTTTGGTATTATTCAGTCTCATTCACGGCCTTTGTTTAAATATTTACCCTACAAAACCGTGCCATTTCGAATGTTGACTAATTAGGACTCACTTTTGACTCCTTTCCTGAATTCTTACAGCTCTCATGGGATGTTGGTATTCTAGTATTCATTGGCTCCTTTTTTACAAAGTGACCTCAAACTTGTTTTGGGGACAGCATCTCCTTCCAGTATTGCATGCCAGAACTCTTGACTTTGTTCCTGGTGCCTACCCTGTCACATGGCTGGTATGTTTGCTAATTTGCTTTTCTTTCTTTCTTTCCTTCCTTCCTTCCTTCCTTCCTTCCTTCCTTCCTTCCTTCTTTCTTTCTTTCTTTCTTTCTTTCTTTCTTTTTCTCTTTCCTTTTTCTTTCTACTGAGGATTGAACCCAGGGGTGTTCTACTTCTGTGTTACACCCCAGACCCATTTTATTTTTTATTTTGAAACAGGGCCTCACTACGTTGCTGAGACTGTCCTCAAACCTGCGATCCTCCTGTCTCAGCCTCCCAAGAACTGGGATTACAGACATGTGCCACTCACTGTGCCTGGCTTCACTACTTATTTCTATAAAGGGAATAGGACATTAATCCTCCTAAGGCAGAATTTTGTAATGTGACAGATGTGGTTACAAACTATCAATGACTCCCAGGTGACTCATTCTGTCATTCTGGTCTGGATAAACATGGTATCCAGTGTTGTTGATAGCTAAACTTCTGCATGACTAAGTTGCTTTATCTAGTAACCACTGATAAATTCCATTTGCTTTCAATTTTTGTGGTTAAGAAAATATTAGTCTATGCTTCCTTTTTTCTTTTTTGTTGGTGCACTATAATTATACACGATCACATGATAGTGAAGTTCACAGTGACACAATCGTATTTGCACATAACATTATTTGGTCTCTTTCCTCCTCTGAACTTTCTCCTTCCCTTTCTTCATAGGTTCCTGGTCCTCTTATACTACTCTACTGGTCTCTCTCCTAATTTTCATGAGATTATCTTTGTGTGTGTGTGTGTTCCATAATTTAACTATTATTTATTGAGCAATTACTCTAAACCGGGTTCACAAGAGACACTTTTCCTGTCTTTATCCATTATTGATAACTCTATCCTGTCTCACAAAGCAAGTAGGAATTTTTCCACTTCCTTTTCTATTTCTGAAATAGTTGGCATAAAATAAAATAAATTGTTCCATGAAAATTTGATTAAGTGAAATTTTATTTTATTTTTTGTGGTACTGGGGATTGGATCCAGGGGGCATTCTACCTCTAAGATACACTCCCAGCCCTATTTTATTTTTGCTTTTATTTGGAAACAGGGTCTTGTTAAGTTGCTGAGGCAGGCTTTGGACCTGCTATCCTTCTGTCTCAGCCTCCTAAGTACTGGGATTAGAGGCATGTGCCACCATGCCCAGCTTAAGTGAATTTTTAAAGCCATCAGATACAGATGTTAACTTTGTAATTATTTTTCAGGTCAACATATATAGTTTCTTCAATTTTCTAAATGGATGATATATTTCACATTAAAGATAAAAAACTGGTATCAATGGCAATTCGATAGATAAAATTTTTGTTTATCAATTTATTTAAGGTGATTAGTTTACTTATATTTTTTCACAGTGAAGTAGGAGAAATAAAAGAATTAGGTAGAAAGGAGACATAAAGAATTAGGTAGAAAGAAGAAGGAAATACATATATAATTTTTACATATATATTTTTTCATATATTTATTGAACCCAGGGGCATTCTACCTCCGAGTTACACCCCTGGCTCTATTTTTTATTCTTTATTTTGAAACAGGGTCTCACTAAGTTGCAGAGGGCCTCACTAAGTAGCTGAGGCTGGCCATGAACCTACAATCCTCCTGTCTCAGCCTCCCAAGTACTAGGATTACAAGTGTGCACCACCACGCCCAGCGAAGGAAATAAAATTTTAATTCAGAAGTTCTTCATACTTTTCCATGCCCGTCACTCCCTCAGCCAGGCTCTCTCCCAGGCCCATCACTCCCAATTTCCTGGGAAATCTGTAAATCTTAAAGTTAACCAAAAATTATAATTATAGCGTGCACTATTAATTAACCCTCCCGATTAGGGGTTTAAGCAAGACAGATGTGATATCTTGAGAAACCTATAATTTAGGGACTGTCCAGCATTATCTACTGATCATAGACTGGAGACCACGTCAAGGCTCTGGAGGTGACGGGACCTCCCCTCTGGACGGTCCACATTCTCCCTTGGGTGTATACTTCTTGCTTTCCTAACTAAATCCCTGTGCCCCTACTGACATTTGCTGAAATTCTTTTCCATCGCATATATCAAGAGCCCCACTGGTCCTAAGTGAAGACCTCCCTCCTCCCCTCTGAGAACGCTTCAGGATCCTCTTCTGGAAATACTTCTTCTCCCATGACAATAAGTTATTAAATTTTCCAGATAACTACCAATTTCATGAGGTCTTAAAATTCATTGACAAAGTAATATAGTAATATATTTTTAAAAACATGCACTCTATTCAAGTTAAATATATATATATATATATATATATATATATATATATATATATTTAATCAGGGACACGTATTTTCTTGTAATCGGATCATTTTTACTATGTATGTTGATTTTGAGGCTGTGTTGTTATATGCATTTAAGTTCGTAATTATTTTTTTACCCATCTTTATCCCTATGTTATACTTTCTATTTCTTTTCAACTGTATTTTAAAGGAACTTTTGCCCCACTTTTTACTGCTACGTTAGATTTTGATTAGCTTTTCCTTTCTGTCTTTTCCCATTAACTCTTCTTCAAACATTTTGCATATATCCTTTTAAGCAGAATGTAACTAGATTTTTTTTTTTTGTGGTACCAGGGATGGAACCCAGGAGCGTTCTACCTCCGAGCTACACCCCCAGCCCTATTTTTTATCCTTTATTTTGAAACCGGGTCTCACAAGGTTGCGGAGGGCCTCACTAAGTAGCTGAGGCTGGCCGTGAACCCAGATCCTCCGGTTTCCGCCTCCCAAGTACTGGGATTACAAGTGTGCACCACCACGCCCGGCTTGTAACTAGATTTTTTCAAAACAAATAATATGGATCGTGTCATTAAGTAAGTGATTTCTAGTTTTTAAAATGTACTATGATTTCTGATGTTTTTGTATTTCTATTGTTTAGTTTGTTTTATTTTTGATATTTTTTGTTCTTTTTTTGTATTTTCCTGGGTTTTTTTTTTTGGTGGTGAGTAGATTACTATTTATTTTCTCCCCTCTTTTTTTCTTTTGTTAATACTGGAAGCTATACTTTTTATTTCTACTTTTTAATGGTAATTGTTACTTTTTCTTTTCTTTCTGCCATGGATGGAACCAGTCAGGTCTTGCAGATTCTAGGAAAACGCTCTACCACTGAGCTACATCCCCAGCTCTTACATTTTAAAATATATTCATCACTGCCGGGCGTGGTGGCGCACGCTTGTAATCCCAGTACTTTGGGAAGTGGAGACCAGAGGATCCCGGTTCACGGCCAGCCTCAGCTCTCTCTCTCTCTCTCTCCCTGTCTGTCTCTCTCTCTCTCTCTCTCTACTTAGTGAGGCCCTCCGCAACTTTGTGAGACCCGGTTTCAAAATAAAGGATAAAAAATAGGGCCGGGGGTGTAGCGCGGAGGTAGAACGCCCCTGGGCTCAATCCCTGGTACCGCAAAAAAAAAAAAAAAAAATATATATATATATATATATATATATATATTCATCACTAATCTTTTCCAAACCAATCCTGAAATCATTTTGAATGTCTGTCTTCTTCTGAAATGAAAAAGGACTTTAGCACATTTCACAACCTTCTGGAATCATCCCTTTGTCTTTTCAATGCCATTCCTTTAAGAGAGTTTTAGTTATGAGTTTTAAAAACAAATTTTAAAAATAGGTATTAGTTTTAGATCTAATAGTTAACACATTTATAGAAAGAGCTTACCACTTAACTTAATCATCATTTTGCTTACCCTTGTGGTCCCTTTGGGACCACCCTTTCTTTTTGCTGAAACTCTTACCAAGGAGTTATTTACTTTATTGGAAAGTCAATGGGTAGTAAACATTCCTGATTTTTATATGGTTGACAATGTCCTTATTTTACCCCCATGCCTTATTGAAAACAATTTGCACATGAAATTCCAGCTTGAAATAGTATTTTCTCTGATGTCTTCTGATATTGATTGTTGTAAGAGAATCCCCAGCTCGATTTAGTTCTTAAAACTTCACGGACTTAGTGAGGCCCTCCACAACTTCGTGAGACCCGGTTTCAAAATAAAGTATAAAAAAATAGAGCTGGGGGTGTAGCATGGAGGTAGAACACCCCTGCGTTCAATCCCCAGTACCGCAAAAAAAACCAAAACAAAACAAAAAAAAAATCTTCATGGGTATGTTTTCCTGAGAATGTTTTTTTTTTTTTGCGGTACCGGGGATTGAACCCAGGGGCCTTCTATCTCTGCGCTACACCCCCGGCCCTATTTTTTTTATACTTTATTTTGAAACCGGGTCTCATGAAGTTGCAGAGGGCCTCACTAAGTAGAGAGAGAGAGAGAGAGAGAGAGAGAGAGAGAGCGAGCTGAGGCTGGCCGCGAACCCGGATCCTCCGGTCTCCAGGTTCGCCTCCCAAAGTACTGGGATTACAAGTGTGCGCCACCAGGCCTGGCACTTTCCTGAGAATGTTTTTAAAGTATCTTCTTTCCCTGGTTTTCTTGTAATTTTAATGTGTTATGTCAGATGTGGATTTTTAGTTCTTTAGATTTTGCATGCCCTGACATATATGTGTAGCACTTTGTGTGTTAATTTTAAGGCATGATTTTATTTAAATAAGAAATGTTCTCAACTATTTTATACTTTCAGTATTGCTTTTCTGATATTGTAGATTGTAATCTAGGTTTCTAGAAGCCCTAGTGGTCACATGTTATAACTCTTCAATCTATCCTTCATATGTTATATATAGAATAACTGTTCTTTTTGCTTTTAATCTTTTTATCCTGTGTTGAATGCTGAGTTAAAATTTTAATGATGTTTTCCAATTTATTACTTCTCTCTTCAACTGTATTTAAGTTAGAATTAGATTTCATTCTAAATTTTCCTTACTGGTTTTCATGACCAATTTTTCTGAATCAGCTGCCTTTTTACTTTCCTTTTGAGTCTTTGAGGAGCGTGTGTGTGTGTGTGTGTGTGTGTGTGTGTGTGTGTGTATGTGTGTGTGTGTGTGTTTTATGGGGGATTGAACCCAGGGACATTCTACCTCTAAGTTACACCCCAGCCCGATTTTCTTTTCTATTTGGAAACAGGGTCTCACTAAGTTGCTGAGAGTCTTGCTAAGTTGCTGAGGCTGACCTCGAGCCTGTGATCTTCCTGTCTCAGCCTTCCAAGTACTAGGATTACAGGAGTGCACCTCCACACCCAGCTGTCTTTGAGGATCTTAAACACCCTTATGTAAGCTTATTTTCAGTTAATTTATTCTTGCTATTTCATCAGGGTTGTGTTTTCCAATTACTATTTTCTATCTCTTTCAGCATTAGATCTTCTCATTGCTTTGGAGCCTTTATTTGTGAACTTATGTTGAACTGGAATTCTCTCTCTCTCATGATATTTTACTATGAAGTTCCCTTAAGGATACTTTCCTTAGGCTCCTTTACTCTCCACTCAAGTCTTTTACTATTTCAAGGCCTCTGTTCTGTCTCCATCTCCAGGATCCCAAGCTTATAGTTCTCTCTTCCACACAGGTTTGACCTAAAACTTAGCTGCAAGATGGTTTGTGTACCTTGCTAACGCACGTAATTAGCCTTACAAAAGGTGCAGCTCAAGACACTAATTGTACTTCTTCATCCTCATTTCGTGGCTGCAAAACCGTTTGCACACTAGGTTTCATGTGGTATACTCTATTTCTACACTCAACTGGAACAACTTTTGGTTCTGAGTTTTTTATAAGAGTCAAATATCCAGCCAATTTTGCCAATTTTATACTTGTAGAGTCAAATAAGTGTCTACAGTACAGCTCTCCGAGGAAGTTTTTAAAGCTTATTTTATAGTGGCATATTATTTTTTATAGTTGGGGATCCCTGGTCTCGTTCCTTACTGTGCTCTCTTTGTTCCTGAGTGGTACGGGAAGAGACTGCTGGAAGCTGAGCCTTAGAATATACATTCTCAGTGGGGCGTGGTGGCACACACTTGGAATTCCAGTACTTGGGAGACTGAGACAGGAGGATCGCAGGTTCGAAGCCAGCCTCAGCAACTTAGCGAGACCTTGTCTCAAAATAAAAAATAAAGTAGGGCTGGGAGTTTAGCCCAGAGGTAGAATGCGCCTGCGTTCAACCACCAATAACACACACACACACACACACACACACACACACACACACGCCATTCTCTTCTTTCTTACCAACGGAACCTTGAGCAATGCCCAACTGAAAAACTACTAAATCTCTCTATTCTGTAAGAATGAGGGAAACGCACAAAGTATGTTCCTATCACTCTATACCTCAGTATGATGTATAATTACAGTGCACCAATAAAATTATAAAAATGGAAATCAATTTTGTCTCCCATGGTCTTTAAATTTACTACACAAAATTAAAATTCTAGCAGCCTCATGACTTTCCTCTCACTCTCGGGCCAATCAATACTGCGACAGGCACTCTCTGTCCCTGCAGTCAGCCTCGCTCTGGGGATCTCAATGCTTAGTCACGTGTAACAAGCAACACCTAAATTTAGTGGCGTTTCTTGACCTCCCTCAGGGGGCCAGCATCAGGAAGGCTGAGTCCCCTCTGAGAAGCAGTGAGTTGACATTTTCTGTCTGTCCCAGACGCCTTGGGTCCATCTGGTGCGGAGTCTGGAGAGGACAGTGAGAAAGGAGAGAACATTCTGGGTCGAGTATCCCTCTAGTTCTCTGGGCCTGACAGATGTTTAAAGGAGAATTTGATTTTTGCAAAAGGATATTTTAGAATTTCTTGAATTTGAGGTCCACTCAACTATTGACAAAGCCATCTTGGAGAAAAGGTTTTAAAACCACCAGGCGATATTATGATATAGGTAGAACATTCTGTCTCCAGGATTTGTATATTTTGACCCATTTTTAAAGGGGAGGCATGCAGTTACTCCCACTCTTCCAGCTACCCTCTATCATCTGGCTTGCCATTTAGTCCAAATAACCAGATCCATCGTCCTTACATACCTCCTGTGCATGGCAGACACCAATCCTACCTGCTCTTACAACTGCACAAAGCATATCTGTGTTCTCTAGCAGGTCTCTGAGGTTAACTGAGTGTTCATTTTTCCTTGAGGGAAGGGATAAGACTCATAGGAAGGTCAAAACATCTTCACAAATCTACTCCCTCACAATTCCTCTTCATGCTGGCTGTACTGGCACATGCCTGTAATCCCAGTACTTGGGAGGTTGAGCCAGGAGAATTGCAAGTTTGAGGCTAGCATGAGCAACTTAATGAGACCCTGTTTCAAAATAAAAAAAATAGGGCCAGGGGGTGTATCTCAGAGGTAGAATATTTCTGGTTCAATCCCCAGCACCAAAAATAAATAAATAAATAAATAAATAAATAAATAAATAAATACTTCTCTCATACATTTCAATATGCCATGAAGGGTCTAAATATCATAGTCTCATAATCTTGATAATCTGCTATTTAGTGATCTTTTCACCTTAAACATCCACTTTGCTTCTTGTTTCAGTTTGTTTCTTAGGACAATGAGATTTTTGTAGAAATGGTTGGGTGGGGTCTTTGGTTAAATCCTATTCTACTTCTGCCCTATCTAATTTGGGGTTGTCTGAGAAAGGGGTATGATGGAGCTCTGGGTCCAGCATGTGAGGTTTGGAGAATCGCACATTCATTTCTGATATCCTTAAACAAATGAAACAATCTCAAGTAACCACCTACCACTAGAATTTTAATTATAAGAAAAATACTGATTCCTTGGGTTTTGAAGCCACTGTAGCCAGATCTCCGCTAATAGAAACTGAATAGCCAGGAGTAGTGATGTACGCCTGTAATCCCAATGCTTGGGAGACTGAGACAGGAGGATCACAGGTTCAAGGCCAGCCTCAGCAAGTTAGCGAGACTCTAAGCAACCTAGGGAGACCCTGTTTCAAAAAAAAAGGGGGGAGGCTGGGGGATGTAGTTCAGGGATAGAATGTCCCTGAGTTCTATTCCCAGCACTAAATGAAGGAAGGAAGGAAGGAAGGAAGGAAGGGAGGGAGGGAGGGAGGGAGGAAGGAAGGGAGGAAAACAAAACAGCTTTCGAATTGCTATGCACACTAAAAGATGAGATTTCCCGATGTCGCCATGCTGGCGTAGAGCCCTTCTGTGTACCACTCTGAGCCCAGGGAGACGGGCTCCCTCCCTGTCCCTGCTGTCATGCCGGCTGCTTTCTACTGGGTTTGGCCCATGGAGACAGCAGCTGGGGATGGGAGGGTGGAAGGAGAGAGAACTTAGGATATGTCGTGCCTGCTGCCTCCAGCTCCTTCACATGACCGGCGCTGCGCCTTTCCTCAACTGCGGCCCCCACTGAGGCTCCTCTGCCATGATCCAGATTTCACTGGGAGCTGGGCACCCAAGATCTACCCCTGGTCCTTTTGCTGTAGGTGCCTACTGTGGCCAGTCTTTGGAGACTCAACATCCCCGATGTCCTTTTAGTTTGCCTGTGCTGATTTAGGAAAGTGTTGTTGTTTGAACCATCTGGGGTGAACTCTTTTTCTGCTGGGGCCCTGACTGCTACTGCTATGCAGTTAAAAGTGTGATCGAGGCAGATGGTCTAACTCCCGGCCCTTGTCTAACTTCCTCCCCTTATACCTCAAATGATTCACATACCTGGACGTCATTGAGTGACGAAGTGCTCTGTGCTGCGATGTTTTATCATCCAGGCAAGTACTTGTCAATATTAATCTATATTTGTTCATTGGGTGATTTATCCTAGTGAACAGTATACTATTTATTTATTTATTTGACGGGGGATTGAACCCAGAAGTGTTCTACCTCCAAACTACACTTCTATCCCTATTTTATTTTTCTTATTTTGAGACAGGGTCCTGCTAAGTTGCTGAGGGTCTAGCTAAATTGCTGAGGCTGGCCTTGAACCCTTGATTCCTTTTTTTTGCTAATTGGGCATAATGGCACATGCCTGTAGCCCCAGCACTTGGGAGGCTGAGACAGGAGGATCCCAGGGTTGAGGCCAGCCTCAGCAACTTAATGAGACTCTGTTTCAAAATAAAAAAACCAAAAGGGCTGGAGGTATAGCTCAGAGGTAGAATGCCCCTGAGTTCCATCCCCAGTACCAATATATATTTATGCCATTTACTAACATATACTTTTTCTGTGTATAACTTCTATTCCTTCGGCACTGTAAAATCCATAAACAACAGCAAGAGAAAACGTATTACAATTTGCATTGCTATGGAGAAAATTCTTAAAACGTTTTAATTCCAACAAATGAAAAAGAATAATATATGTAAAGCCTTACTTCCTATTATTGGAGTCTTTATTCAAATGAAACAAATTCTCATTCTGACACTCTAACAAGAAAAGAGTGTTTTTCAATTTTTATCTGTGAAATGAAAACTGCAGTTATTAAAAAATGTTCTCATTCCAAGGTTAGAATTCTCCATAATATATTCAAAAAGCATGCCAAAAGTTGCAATTTTGTAATAGTCCTCAAAAATTGTAAGGTGCTGGTGGCACTAAAATGAAAAGGCTGGCTATGTAGTAATGGTATATGTTTTCACTCTGGATGCACAAATAAGAAATTCAAAAGCGATATATTTTTTCCAGGCATGGTGGTGCAAGCCTGTAATCCTAGTACTTGGGAGGCTGAGACAGGAGGATTGCAAGTTCATGGCCAGCCTCAACAACTCAGCCAGGCCCTCAGCAACCTAGCGAGACCCTGTTTCAAAATAAAAAATAAAATAGGGCTGGGGGTGTAGCTCAGAGGTAGGTTCAAACCCCTGTATCTCTCTCTCTCTCTCTCTCTCTCTCTCTCTCTCTCTCTCTCTCTCACACACACACACACACACACACACACACACATGAGAGAGAGGGAGTTTTTAAAATTTAAACATATATATTTTAAATATATATATAAATAAATATATATTTATTTACTACATTAATTGACATATATTAAATTTTATATAGAGACACATAAAATTTAACCACTGATCGTGAATAGTCATAATTGAATCTTAAACTTGGGGAAATAAACCACTTTTATGAACTCTTTTGTCCTCGTGATAAAAACAAGGCAGACAAATCATATTATGGAGATTAGAGAGGGCTTCCCCACCTCTCAGAGCTGTGTGGGCCAGCAGATTAGGGCAATGACTATGATAAACTAGTGCTTTAGAGGATAAAAAAGTCCCACGGGAGCTTCAAAATTAAAATGCTTTGAGCTACTTAGGTCTGTCAACATTTCCCTGGTCGGAGGGATAAGTTCAAACAGTTCTACCTCATTTGCTGGGTTTTGCTTCTGTGTGGCAGAGATCAACCACCTAGCAACCGCACAAAAGGCTCCACTCTGCCGTAGTGAAGCTCATGCTGGCTGAGCAGGAAGAAAAGCTGTGTAGGGTCAGGGCAGAGCGGGATGGCCTGCCATTCCAGTGCCACCAGGGAGCCCGGGTAGGGAAATTGTACAATGCAGCCTGAGGAATGACTTTTTGTCAGCATTCTTAGAAGCTCAGGTCTCCGAGCGCCTCCACTGGGCTGTGTCTCCTGCTCCCGTTCAATACAGAGCTCTGGACACATACCCACATGTCATGCAGCAAAGAAGGGAGAGATGTCGCTTTCAATCAACAGCTCCCTTGTGAAAGCTGGGCTGTGTGTGCACCTGCTAGGAAAAATGATAAAGCGCAAACTATGTTGATGAAGACGAAGCATTTCCCCACGCAGTTATTTCAGGATGGGGGAGGAGCGAGCTTGTTGAAACTCCTGATTCTTATACTATAGACAGCAATCTCTTGTTCTCTCTTTTAAAGCAAGTCTTTTGGCATTACATACTGCCCCAGAAATAACCCACCACTTTTCTTCTAGGAGGACAGAAATATCCACTTAATAGTCAGGTCATACCAGAGACCTTGGAAAAATATCTGGATCACAAATCCTTGTCAGCCATGACCAGTGAGCAAAATCGGGGCCATGTCCTCGCTCGGATAATCTCTCCCTGGATGAGCCAACAGGTCGTGCAGGAGGTGCAGACCTCAGATGCCAAAACAATGCAGTTTTCAGCTATAAAAGCTGAATACTGGCAGGGGAAACTTAAAACCAATTTAGCAGCTAAGGGTGCCAACACATCACGAGGCTTTCTTCTGGGAAAGGAGTGAAGGAGCAGGAGGTATTACTGCAGTTGGCATTTGCATGACTCTGGGTTGGTGTATGTGATAAGGGGAGACTCCGGCTCTGGCTGTGAGAAGGCGGGGAGGCTCACGAGGTTGCTGAGAGCCTCCTTCCTTCCTGTCAATTACACTTCTGCACTGCCTTGCTTGCTAGACTGCCCTGTGCAGAAAGCATGTGGTGCTTCCTGACAACGGGGGAGGGAACAGGCACATTCATCCCAGGACACCTTGTTAAAAGCAGCCAGTGGACTCTGCTTCTTGCTATAAAGGAGATTATTATTTTCTACATATTATAACTTTTTAAAAATCTGCTTTTAAAAATGCATTTCTAAGGGACAAGAGCAGCACCTGTTAAATGCAAAAACTAAAATATGAACTCTTTTTCCCAAAGGCAATTTTCTAGAACTATTTTTTTACTTATTTTTATTTATTTTTTTGGTTCTAGAGGTTTAATTGAGGGGCATTCTACCTCCTAGCTACACCCCCAGTCCTATTCTGTTATTTATTTATTTATTTATTTATTTTTTATTTATTTATTCTTTTGCAGTATTTTTATTTCTGATTTTTATTTTTGAAACAGAATCTCACTAAGTTGCTGAGGAATCTCGCTAAGTTGCTGAGGCTGACCTCGAACATATGAATCTCCTGTCTCAGTCTCCCAAGTACTAAGATCACAGGCAGAGCTAACTATTCTTAATAGATTGATTTGTATCCTGCCAGGCTCCTTTTTTGTTATCATATATACACAGTTACATACTTTCTTCCCCTTGAAATTGGAACTTAAATCCGGGCATGGCGGCGCACGCTTGTAATCCCAGTACTTGGGAGGCTGAGACTGGAGGATCGCAGGTTTGCGACCAGCCTCAGCTACTAGTGAAGCCCTCTGCAACTTAGTGAGACACTTTTCAAAATAAAAAATAAAATAGGGCTGAGGGTGTAGGTTGGAGGTAGAATGCCCCTGGGTTCCATCCCCAGAAACACACACACATACACACACACACGCGCACACACACACACACACACACACACACACACACACACAGAAAATTGGAATTTAAGAAGCATATTATTTTGGAGTTTGCATTTTTCACCTAACAATAAAGAAACTCTTCTATGCCGGGATATATCTTCCATTAAAAATGTTGCATAGTATTTTACTATATTATATTGAACACTTACATTTGTTTTCAACATGGAGCTATTGCATAATAGCAAAAATGTACACATTTTTATTTTTCATTAATATGTTGGGAGCCTAGATTCCTAGCATTGAGAGTTTGCTGCTGTCTTAGAGCGTGTACTTTATATTAAAATTTTCAATGTATAGTGCCATTTTCCTTTTATTAAAAATTTGTTTTCCTCCATGTTATATATTTAGTTTTCTGAAAAAATTATATTCCCATAAGCTATGTATAAAAGGGCTAGTGTTTCTACATTCTTTTCTTTTTTTTTTTTTTGGTACTGGATATTGAACCTAGGGGCATTCTACCTCTGAGCTTCACCCACATCCCCCAGCCCTATTTTATTTTATTTTTTTTGAAACAGGGTTCCATTAAGTTGAAGAGGGTCTCACTAAATTGCTGAGACTGGCCTTGAACCTGCGATCCTCCTGTCTACCTTCTAATGAACACTGGCTATTACTAAATATATATGTTTTTGGTCACTTTGATACATAAAACCAGGAATTCAATGGTTTATCTTGCACTTATTTATTAAGGAGGTTGGGTTGTTTTCAGATGTATGTTAACTGTTTATAGTCCTTTTTCTGTGAATAATCTTTGTCTGGTTATCACTGAATAATTTATATTGCTTTGAAGGAATATTATATGTATTATAGCTAATTCCTTTTTGTAATATATACTGTGTAGTTTTCTCTAGGCATGTTATTATATTGTTTTCTTTAATTTTATTTACAGTGTCTTGTGCCATATTTCAGTTTTAGTTTTGTTTAGGAACCATCCATGTGGTCAAATTTTAATATTTGTTCATCTTTTTTTAATGGCTGCTTAGAAAAGATCTTCATACTTCAAGATTTTAAAAGAATTCTCTTACTTTTCTCCAAAAATGTTTTTAATGATTACATCTTTATATCTTTAATACTTCTAGAATTATTTCTTGTGCACAATGTAAATTATAATTTACTATTGGCCAACAATTGTCCCAGTATCAATTCTATAACTGAACCTCCTATTCCCATTAGCTTGAATGTCACCTATTTTATACAAATTTCATGTAACTGCATTATTCCATTCATAGATTCTTCATTCTGCTCCAATAGTCTGTCTATTTTTCCTGTTGCAATATTTGTTATAATGGCTTCATAGCCGACTTTACTATCAAGTAGAGTAAATGAGAATACTTGACTTTAAAATCCATTTTTCAATTTTAAAAAGAAACAAACATAACACATTAGTTGGTTTAATTAACCTATTTAATTAATTGGCTTTCATTGGTACAACATTGAATACCGATAATACTAGAAAGTGGCTTGTCTACTTTTTTTCTATCTGTTTATTCAAGTCTTCTTTGAAGTTCTTTTATTTATGCTTTATAACTTTCTGTGGTTGGTAAATATTTACTCTTAAGAACAGGCCTATGGATATGGTAATAATTGCTATTTCAGAAAGTAGCTCTTTTCTAATTATCTTGTTCAATTATTATTACTCCTGATGTAAAGGAAATTAATCTAGTCTTACATAATTATCTTGTGTCTATCTATCATGTTGTACATTTTATCATCCTAACAGTACTGCAGTTAATTTGTTTAGATTTTCTAGACTGTTGAGAGCTGAAAAAATATTTGTGATTTTTTCATTTTCAATATTTAGTTCTTCTTTTTGTTTTTCCTTTAGTCTAAAACTCCATGAATAATTCAGATACTAGAAGACAGTTTCCCCCTTATTTCTGGTTTTAAGCAAAATACTCTCACTTAAACAATATTTATATTTAACATGACAGATAAAGTAGTATGTATTTATTTGGTATAGCATAATGTTTTGAAGTATATATACATTGTGGAATGACAAAATACAGCTAACTAGTATATGTATTACTTCATGTAATTATATTTTTTTGGTGAAAACATTTTACATTAATCTCTTAGAGTTTTCAAAAACAACATATTATTAACTATAGTCATGCTATTTTCAGGTTTTTGATAGAAAACATATTTAAGTTTGGGGAGGGAGAAATTACATCTTTGACTGTAGTTTTTACTATGTCAATCAGTCTATTCAACTTTCATGGCTATTTTGGGACAATTTTGGCAATTTAAAATTTTTCCTATAAAATTGTCTCTTTTATATGTTGGACTTGAAAACATACCTGCATGGCCTCTCAAGCTTACATAATGCTGGCCTCTTTAAATTGAATTTTTGAAACTTTGGAATGATTTTCATTTGCAACACACTCAACTGCTGTTAAAAATATATTTTTGGAAAGATACTGAGAAGTGGTACAGCTGGGTCATACCTCAGTTTCTTTCCAAAAGAATTAAAGTCAGAGGCCAGGTGTGGTAGCACACACCTGTCATCCCAGCACTTAGGAGGCTGAGACAGGACGATTGCAGGTTCCAGGATAGTCTCAGCATCTCAGTGAGATCCTGTTTCAAAATTAAAAATAAAAATAGGATTGGGGGTGTAGCTCGGAGGTAGAATGCCCCTGGATTCCATCCCCAGTACCACAAACAAAACAAAACAAAAATTAAAGTCAGAATACTATAGTGATACATGCATACCCATGTTTAGAGCAGCACAATTCACACTAGCTAAATTATGTTTTTTTTTTTTTTTACGGGACTGGGGATTGAACCCAGGGGCATTCTACCTCTGAGCTACACCCCCAGCCCTATTTTTTATTCTTTATTTTGAAACAGAGTCTCACTAAGTTGCAGAGGGTCTCACTAAGTGGCTGAGGCTGGCCGCGAACCTGGACCCTCGGTCTCAGCCTCCCAAGTACTGGGATTACAAGCGTGCGCCACCACGTCCGGCTCATACTAGCTAAATTATGAAATCAACCTAGATATCTGTTAAAAGATAAATGGATAAAACAATGTGGCATACATACACACGTGCGCGCACACACACACACACACACACCCCAGAATTTTACTCAGCCATAAGAAAGAACAAAATTATGTCATTTTAAGGAAAATGGATGAAACTAGAGAATATAATGCTAAGTGAGAACAGTCTCAGAAAGTCAAGGGTCTTATATTTTCTCTGATATGTGAAAACTAGAGAGAACATAGGAAAGAAAAGAGACTTCAGATAAATGAGGAGAGAGAGCGGGAGAACAGTGGAAGGGGAGAGGGAGATGGGGGGAGGAGAACTGAGGAAGGAAACAGTTCAAATAATGCTACGATCATGTATGAAGGCATCACTGCCAATCTCACTGAGGCGTGTGGGGAGGGCAGAGGGAGGAGCAGGGCGGGACATGGAGGGAAACTCGCCAGTGCTGTGTGCGGTATGCTTGTAGCACGTTGAACCTCACTGTGATGTGGAATTACAATGCGCCAGTAAAAGTAGAAAACAGAGTGTGTCATCTTTCAGTCCTTGGTGCTTGAGCACTGTATTTGAAAACAACAGAGGGCATGGTCTTACTTTTTTTGTATATGTGGTACTGGGGACTCTACCTCTGAACCATACCCCCATCTATTTTTATTTTTGTTTTGTAAACAGGGTCTTGCTAGGTTACTGAAAGTCTTGCTAAGTTGCTGAGGCTGGCCTCAAACCTGCGATCCTCCTGTCTTAGCCTCCCAAGTACTGGGATTACAGGCATGCGCCACCAAGCCTGGCATGATCTTACATTTTGATGATGTGTTTTATATTCCGCCTTGTGAAGGACTATTGTTTGTTGCTATAGAGATAATTAAGTTTATGTCTGATAAACAAGTGGCAAGTAGATTACTCGTATCTTCCATGGAGACACAAATGTTTTTAAGTAAACAAAACAATTATGAATTGTATACTACAGCAATACAGAACCCTCTTTCAATTCATAGTTCCATTATGGTGGTGAATGTTAGATTCTTAGCAAATGTATATTTTCTTTCTTTCTTTAGAAAGAAGTTATGCATTTTTTTCAAAGTTAGTAAGCGCTGGAGTGCATAGCCAAACTCAAGTTTACCTGTTCTTAGAGTCGTACCTCTGTCTTCTTTTGTATACTGCATATAGGATGCATGTGGGTCAGAGAAAGTTCTAGAGAGGAGATTGTACATGATTTGCAACATAAGAAATGAATCTGGAGATTTTCAGATGGGACTGAAAATGGGCAAGAGGACAATAGGCAGGCTTAGAGGAATAAAAGTACAGTGCTGTCAGGAGCAGTGAACAGGTGAACGCATAGAAAGCTTAGCTCTAAACGTTCTTAAGACATTTGATTCAAATCTATACTCATAGAATCACGAATCCCAGAATAAGCCATCTAGTCAAACTCCAAGGAGGCAGCATGCCACAGGACCGAGAACTTGAGAGCTCAGGGCCGGCCCAGAAGACCGCGGTTCGAATTAGGTCCAAACCTGGACTTCACTATTAATCACTCTTTGTCTCTGGGAAAATCACTTAATTTCAACAAGTTGTGGAGGGCCTCACTAAGTTGCTAAGACTGGCCTCAAACCTGTGATCCTTCTGTCTCAGCCTCCCAAGTACTGGGACTACAGGTGTGCGCCATGGCACTGGCTCAACATTCCCCTTTAGTAAGTTTATCTTATCTAGTGATAGTGATTTGAAATGTCATCTCCATCTTTTATTAAATTCTCACATTCATCTGGATGTATTTCTAGTGAGACCCTGTTTCATAATTTAAAGAATTAAATAAAAAGGGCTGAGGTTTTACCTTGGAGGTAGAATGCCCTTGGGTTTACTCCCCAGTATCCAACACACACACACACACACACACACACACACACACACGGAGAACTAACAGCTTTATGATGTTGAGTCAGTGACTCAGGTGGGGCAACTATCTTTCTACTTGTTCAAGTCCTTCAGGAATTTTTATTTTGTATCATATAGGTTTGCTTTCATTTTATCAAATTGATTTTTTAAAAATATCTTTTTGTTGTAATTGTGAATAGGGTTTTCTTTTCCATTTTTCTCCTCGAAATAGTTGTGATTATGTATATCAACTACTGACTGCTATCTTCCAACCTTACTGAATTGTTTTTATTGTTTGAATTAATTTTTGTCATTGACTCTCCAGGGTTTTTTGGTATACTCACATAACTTCTTTTATAATTCTCATGGTTTCTTTTTGGTCAAATTGTGTTGGAGACTATGAGGGTTTAGATTTAGGCCATCCCCCCAGCCCTCATGGAAACAAGGCAGCAACGTTGGAAGTGGGGCGTGGTTGCTAAGGAGGGTCCCTGGGGGTGTGGACTTGAGAATTATATACCCTTCCTCCTCCTCGCTCTCTCCCCTTCTGGCCTCCATGATGTGAGAACAAAGCCTTGCGCTCTCCCTCTCTCTGCTTCCCGCTGCCATGCCCTGAGCTCCACAAACCTGGCCTGACAAGGACTGAGCCTCTAAATCTCCAAAGCTGTCAGCAAATGAATCTTCCTTCCTCTAAGTTGTGTGGTCAGTTGTTTTGAATGAGAGCAGGAAGAATGTTGATTGGGACAGTGACAACCTCTGGTACAACATGAAGTACCAGGGAAGACAGTGACACACTGGCCTTATTCCTAATCTTATTGGAAGTGCTGCATTAGGAGAAATGAATATATATACGTCGGGTGTGGTGGTACACGCTTGTAATCCCAGTACTTGGGAGACTGAGACAGGAGGATCACAGGTTTGTGGCCAGCCTCAGCTACTTAGTGAGGCCCTCTGCAACTTAGTGAGACCCTGTTTCAAAATAAAGAATAAAAATAGGTCGGGGGTGTAGCTCGGAGGTAGAACGCCCCTGGGTTCAATCCCTGGTACCACCAAAAAAAAAAAAAAAAGAAAAAGAAACGAATCTATCTATCATCTATCTATCTAGATATATATCACAATAAATAAATATATAATCACAATAAATTTCCTTTTACTATGTTTTAAATTTAAATACATATATTACAGTTTTCTTTGATTATAGCTCTAAATATTAATTCTGTTCCATTGTTTAGTTTTCCTCTGCAGGAACTTAATAATATACATGTTCTTTATCTTCCATTTCAATTACTTCCTCTTTGATTCTTTTTAGTTTATCTCATTTTCATTCCCTTAGTTATTGTTCCCACCTTTGTTAAAGTTTCTTCATATTTTTATATTTAAATTTGGTTCTCTTGGGAAATTATAATTTAGTCTTTATTTCTTTTTTATTTAATTTCTTTCCCAAGTTTAATCAATTCAATCAGTTAATTTCTTTCCTTGGGTTCAATTGATTCTTAATGGCTTTTTAGTCCCTTTTTGTACTTTAACTTTGACTATCTCAATTAAAGTGCTGTGCATGTGCTTTTAAATACCTCCAAGGCTTTTTTTATTTTTTTTTTTTTTGTACTAGGGATTGAACCCATGGACATTCTACCTCTGAACTATGCACCCAGTCATATTTTCATTTTTAAGTCTTGCTAAGTTGTTGCGGATCTTGCTAAATTGCTGAGGCTGGCCTGGAACTTGTGATCCTTCTGTCTCAGCCTCCCAAGTACTATAAGGATTATAGGCGTGCACCACCACACCCAGCTTCTCCAGTGCTTTATTTTTTTTTTAAATATTTATTTCAGTTTGGAACTCAAGTGTTTTTTTGTTCATTCTGCTTTTGTTTTTGGGGAAGAATGGATGAAAAGCATTCACAAGCTGGTTTTTTTAAACAATGGTTTTATATAAATAGAAACTGCATTTTTTGTTGTTTTATGGCTAAGTTTAGGAATCTGAGGTCATTTACAATATTCCTAGTTTAAGAGCACCCTCTTCTGTCATTGCAGCAAGTGGAATTTTGTTAATGGATGACATTTTTGAGTAATTTGTCTTTATTATAATGAAAACATCATATTCTCACTCAAATACATCTTGCCACATACATAAAAATTACCCAATAGTTTATTAATGATTGTTGGTTTGGCCTATGGTGAGGTCATTAATTCATATCACGATGCACTTAAGTACATATTTTAAAGTACTGATGATTTTTCTTAAAATTTTAGGACCTCCCACTTGCATGCATGCATGCATGCATTTATTCATTCATTCATTTTTCTGCCAGCACATTATTCAGAGACCCTTACAATGTCAGGTATGTATTAGGCACTAGTAATGAAAAGATATTGGAAAGTGACCTTTATTTATTAAGAGTGATCCACTTTCAAATGTTGCCAGGTTTTAAAGGTGAGAAGTGAGGAATTATCATTTTTATTGTGTTTTAAATTTCAGGTTAAAGTGCCTTTTTAATATAAGAATTTCTTAGGAATGGAATTTAAAATTTTCAAAAGGTTATTTTTTCTTTTGTCATTTTATTGCTGACTTCTTGTTTTATTAGAACAAAAATATAAAAACTGACTGAATGAAACTTCTCAAACTTTATTAAGGGTTCCTTTTTAGACAAATGCCTAATTACATTGTCAGTATACCTCATGAATATGAGAATAACACATATTCTTTATTTTTATCAACAAAGTACAGTGAGGTATAAAATAATGTGAATGTATGTATGCATATATTTTTTGTTTTTGAGTGTTTATAAATTAAATACTCTTAGGATATTTAGGAATTTTTGCCTTCCATGTTTTGTTAATATATTGTTTGGTACATAATTATTTTTTGTTTGTTGTAACATTTAGAGAGTTTATTTTTACAAAATATCCCCTTTAAAATGTGCTTATACTATAATTTTATTTTTAATATTGGCAAGCTCATCACTATTTCTATTTGCCAATTTTTAAATTATTATTTTAGTGTTCCAGTTCTTCTTATAGGTATTTTTTTGCTTAAAATTTAGTATAAACTAAATATATATAATAAATTATATGGAATTATATGTATTCATGTCATATAACCCTAACTTGACAGTCTCTATTTTGACTATCATTTTTACATTTATTGTGATTATAGATATATATGTATATGAATACATTCTTTCTATGTATTTTTTGCTATGTCCTTTTATTTGATGCTGCTCCCTGTTTCTCTCTTTTACCCATGTTGACTTAAGTTTCTTTTCTTTCTTGTAATCTCTTTCTTGCTTTTCATATTAAGTTGGAATTCATATTATATAACTTCGTTTATTTTCTAACAGATCTATTTATATATCAAAATAACATAAGAATCTAGCTTCCCCAGGTGAGGGACATCTGTCCTCTCTTGGCTGATAATTTGCATTCTCAGCCCTCAAACATGTCCAGCTGTTGGTGTTTCTCAAGTAATGGAAAACCATGGTTCACCTAGAAGTTTCTATTTTCATGAATAATTATAAACTCCAAGTAACCCAATGATCCTACAAAATCTCTCTGCTCTGGGATCTAACAGGTGCCATCTGGCAGTCCTTTCCTAGAGGAAATCCAAAGGCCTTAGTCAAAGATCCCCTCTGGGCACTGTGGAATTCCTCTATTTTCAAATGGTCTTTGGTCTCCTCTCCTTGGTTCTTTGGCTACACACAAGTGACAGGGATAATAAGTTCTTAGTCTTGAATATGACAGAGAAGGGTTTGACATAAAACCACCACCTTTCCACAGTGCCCCTAGAGTTACTTTAAAACTCTGTATTCCTAAAAGCCGAGTTTTCATGTAACCTTAAATCCAAAAGGAATTCCTGTGCACAAGAAATGAACTGAACACTATTTTCAATTAGAAATTAATTTGACACTAACTGTAATTGGAAATAATTCACATTATTATTTGGTATTTAAGACATACTTCAAATAAGGAATTGAGTAAGGATAAATGAAAGCATGGATGTTGTAAGAATATTTGCAAAGGCAAATATTGAAGAATTAAATGTCCATTATTAAGACATTAGTGGGGTTAAATTATGATAAATCCAAACATTGAATTTTGTATGCTACACAGCATAAAAAAGAATGATGGAATAATACTGACAACTAGCATTCCTCTAATAGCTTCAGCGTGGCAGGCACTGTTAAGGTAATGGTTTACGGATTTTACATATAAACCTCACAAGGTCCTCAGGAGATAGGTGTGATTATTTTTTCCATTTTGCTGAAAAAGATGCTAAAACACAAGGTGACAGAAAATATTCAATACCACCCAGCCAGTAAGATTGGACTTAGATTCACATCTACTGACATAGAAAAATAGGCACAATAATTCACAAAGAGAAGAAAACCCAAGGCACAAGTGCTACGTAAGGTATAATTCCCATATCTGCAAAACACATGTGTTTGTGTGTGTATGTGTGTTTGCGAAGGGACAAAACCATATCTAAATGTAAATAAACCACACTACTGCAATTGGGTATTGGAAAGTTCCACTTTTTGCCCAACATGTTAATGTGTTTTACAAAATTTATTACAATACACATATATTACTTTTGCAGTGCACAATTTTAAAGAAACAACATTTGAATGAAAATGTTGTTATGAAAAAAAGTTTCAAAAGTAATAGCACTAATTCCAAGCAACTGCTTATAATGATGGTCAGTTTAGCTATTATACTTTTTTTGAGGAGTATTACTTACTATTAAAAATAATACGTAGCCAGGCATGGTGGTGCATGCCTGTAATCCCATTGCTTGGGAGACTGAGACGGGAGGATTGCAAGTTTGAGGCCAGCCTCAGCAACTTAGTGAGGACCTCAGGAACTTAGTGAGACCTTGTTTCAAAATAAAGAATCAAAAAATAGGGCTGGGGGTTTAGCTCAGGGATGGAAGGTTCTGGGTTCAATCACCAGTGCCCCCCTCACACACATTAGAATATTTGACTTCCCTGGTAGTAACTTATCTTCTACATTTTGCTCCATTGATTTCTTTCTTAAGTATCATCCTCCTTTCGATCCTCTATCACTTCTTCTCCTCAACTGTTTCTCTTCCATTCGAGAGAAACAAGTTTAGTTCTTTGCCACCTGGATTTCAGTTGCAGGAGTTTACTGAACTCCACAAGGTGCTGCCAAGAACACACAGCTCTTTGCTTGCTCAGTTCAAGACGGCTAGAGAGGACAAAAGCTCAATCCTCCTTACCGTAAACAGTTGACGTCAGATGATATTATCCACTTAGATGACACTCAATAAGCATCATTCACTTATGATGTCAGCCTCCATTCCAGGAGATTTTAGCAATTAATATTATGCATCCTGTCTTTCTATCAAGTAATAGTTAAGAGAAATTAAACTCCATGTAAAAGGATGGGGGGAAACTTACAATTTTGTTGACAGGTAAAATTTTGTTACATGATGAATTTGGGAGGCAAAACACTTTGAGAAACTCATTAGTAATTCATTTTCACTGATGATAAAGCAGTGTTTAAATATATCTCATAAAATTCTTACTGTTGTTGGATAGAGGTACTTCTTTTAGGAATTACATTTCCTAAACATGGGTATTGACTCAGAAGGATATAAGGAATTAAATAGCTATTAATCAGTATTTTTTCAGATACTTAGGTATGTATTTCTTTGATTTGAATATCAACTTTAGATCAGTTTTCTAGTAAGCAAAGTAATATATCCATTGGTCTGCTAGATTAGGAAGTCGTAAACACAAAAATAATGGAATATGTATATTTTCTTTGGAGTTTAGGAAACTCTTTTGCACAATTCCCTAAAGGGTAAGAGGAAAAAAAATTGAATGACCTTTGATATGCAGTAGAAGTAATTCCCAATAGAAACCACATGGCCTGCTTTGTTTATTTATGCTATGAGTATGCAAATGTATTCCTTACCTGTATCTTAACTATTTTGTAACCATCCATCACCTTAACCAGAAAGCAGTCTTATTTATGAATTAATTTTATCCTTTGTTGTTAGAAAAGAGAAATATGAAATTTGAAATGAAAAGGGAGAAAGCAAATACAGACATTAAGTTTATCTGAAAAAGGAGGATATCCATCTCCTTCAAAATCCTCATATAAACATTAAAAGAAGTTATAATGAATATTATTAAAATGATATGTCCCACATAATAGTGTTGAAAAGCATACAAAATCACATCAAATAATTGATACTTTTTGAAGTATACCATATTCCTTTATGTTATGCACACAGATAAATGCAAAAGTGCCATTATCTACTATTTTTACCTAAATAAATTGATGTTCTATTATCAGCCCCAAGAAAAATCAGTAAACCAGCTTCAATAAATGTTTAAAAAAATGTTCCTTACCGACACATGGGGCCATTTTTCTCCACTACACAAGTACCACCATTTCTGCAATAATTTACTGGACACTCTAAAAAGAAGCATCACAAAGATCACAGTTAGTTATAAATATTATTATTAGGAGGAAAGAGGATATGTTGCTGTTAGTTATTGCATTAAACCTAATCTCAAAGAGTACAAAGCTTCCAAGTTGCTAAAAACAAAACAATTCTCCTCAGCTATGTCCCCTTATCCCTTAGCATTTGTCCTGGATGGGTCATGTCCGTCACTTGCCCGAGTGGGCCACTGTAAGAGAAGACTCTTTGCTGGATTAAGTGCAATCTATTTATTTAGAACATGTCTGCATAGCACACTTGTGGTTATACTGACATTTTTTTGTTTACTGAAACATTTCTTTCATTCCACACAACAGTCACCGCATCATGGCAGATGAACGACTGCTTTGCATAAGAGGCTTTGCCTTGAGAGAAAAAGATGGCGGCAGAGTAAGGACACCGAGAGGCGCCTGTCTCTAAATTCTCTCGGGTGCTCCAAACGGAACAGCCATACAAATCCCACATGACTTCCGTGGGGGATAGCAACTAAAGATAGTAACATTTAAGAATACATAGAAGCCCACTGATTAATACCCAGACAGAAAAAGGGAGGCGACCAACTAGAGGCGGGGGAACAATAGCCCTGTCCCGGATCGGGTCGCTAGACCAGCGGGAAACCTCAGAAGATCAGGAAAAATCGCACAACCAGCAACCTGAGGCCTTTTTCACAGACATCGGAATCACCATCCACAAGATCGGACAGCCCCAGGACGAAAGGACGGAGAGGAAGACTGCCATCCATCTACATCGTAACCCACGGGTCCCTCGTGCACACGGCAGGAGAGGTGAGTGCTACAGCTGCACAGAATAACTGAAAAGAGCCCCCTCCTGAAAAAAAAAAAGAGAGGGTGGGGACGCAAGCAATCTGTGGCTGTAGCCACACAGGAAAAGCTGAGGAATAGAGCAGGTCTGAAAGCCCCAGACCAACGCAGCACTCCCTGGGGAGCGCGGCGTCCCCACCTCCACATAGGGACACCCCAGAGGGACTCGGCAGCAAGCAGAAGCGGGAAGCTGAAAACTTCAGTGCTTCCCACTTGCAACCCAGATAATCCAGGAAGGTTTCGCCCCAAACGGAAAGAAAGGGTCGGCAGAGCCGCCTGGCACACAGGCTGAGGGAAAAAGGGGCACGCAGCGGCAGAGAGGAGCGGCCTTCCCCCTCCCGCTCAGCACCCTGCCGCAAGGTGCACCCACTGAAATAGACCCAGAGGGACTCGGGATAGGGAAGCCAGAGCTCCCCGCCTGAGCCAAAGCGGAGAGAAAACTGGGCCGTGTACGGGCTGCAGAGCACACACCCACATCTGTGCCGAGGACAGCCCCGGTGGGACCCTTGCGGGTGGAACCAGAAAGCCCCAGCGCCCTGGAAAGTTTCCATCCCAAACGGGAAGTGAGGGCTGCCCGCGCCGACCGACAACCAGGCAAAGGGAAATAGCACCAGCGGCAGAAAGGCGGGGCCTTCCCCCTCCCGCCCAGCACCCTGCCGCAAAGTGCACCCACTGAAATAGACTCAAAGGGGCTCGGGATAGGGAAGCCAGAGCCCCCCGCCTGAGCCAAAGCGGAGAGAAAAGCGGCCATGGGAGGGCCGAAGGGCACGCATCCGCATCTGCGCCGGGGACAGACCCGGTGGGACTCCACAGGCGGAAGCAGAAAGCCCCAGCGCCCTGGAAAGTTTGCATCCCAAACGGGAAGTGTGGGCTGCCAGCACCGAAGCCAGAGCTCCCCGCCACTGAAATAGACTCAAAGGGATTCGGGATAGTGAAGCCAGAGCTCCCCGCCTGAGCGAAAGCGGAGAGAAAACCGGGCTGTGTGCGGGCTGCAGAGCACGCATCCACATCTATGTTGGGGATAGGCCAAGAGGGACCCCACTGGCAGAAGTAGCCAGGATCAGGCATACAACTAGGAAAGCCCGGGGGAAGCCATGCTGTAAAGGGGGGGGGTGCGCCAGTGTGCCACTGGCCTGCATCCAGCTGCAGGGGGTACACATCCAAACAGACAGACACAAGGTGACTTGGGAACTGGGCTCCAGAGATCCCCGCTTGAACTAAAGCGGAGAGAAAAGTGGGTCGCGTGTGGACTGTAGAGCGCGGGCAGTAGAGCTAGCCTCCCTGCCTGCACCAGGGACAGTCCTGAAGGGACCCTGCGGCTAGCAGAGAGGGGACAAAAAGGTCC
>PVJS01010930.1:0-46847 GCA_004027185.1 Glis glis
ACCCCCACTTCCTGAGGTCTGGTTATCACCGTCACCATAGCCTAAACACATTTTTTTTTTTTTTTTTGGGGTCCTGGGGATTGAACGCAGGGGCGTTCTACCTCCGCGCTACGCCCCCGGCCCTATTTTTTTTATACTTTATTTTGAGACCGGGTCTCACGAAGTTGCGGAGGGCCTCACTAAGTAGAGAGAGAGAGAGAGGGAGGGAGAGGGAGGGAGAGAGAGAGAGAGAGACGGAGAGAGAGAGAGAGAGAGAGAGAGAGTGAGAGCGTGTGCGCGCGCTGAGGCTGACCGTGAACCCGGATCCTCCGGTCTCTGCCTCCCAAAGTACTGGGATTACAAGCGTGCGCCACCATGCCCGGCTGCCTAAACACATTTTAAAGAAATCTTAATTTGCTTTACCAGAAAGCTCATTTGGGTAAATGCTTTTAGAAAGGAAAACTTTTATACTTTTCAAAGTGCTTTGCACTTTGGCCCCCTAAACCCAGATGCTGTCCACAGAGAAATGACTCTGCAGTCTCAGAGGCTGTTCCGTTTCTCAGTTCCAAAGAACCCCACGCACCAGAGACGGGCTGTGTGGCAGGGCACACTTCCAGCTGTGGCCCCACCAGAGCTGCTCATGTGAGCCCCGGGAGCCTGGCCTTGAGTCAGTCCCCAGCATTGGCTGCCTGTGAACCAGGCCCGCTCCCTTCCTCCTGTACTTCCTGTAGGGCTGATGTCACAGCTGTGTGAGCCTCTTGACCTTTTATGGACAAGAATCAGCTACAGCTCCTCTGGCAGAGGAAGTGAGTGATAAGCCCCCCCCATGTCTGTACCTGGGTTGAAATGCCTATAGTCAGGTTCCCCCCCTCCCACCTGAGCCAGCCTTCTGAGTTGGCTGGAAATACCCGTCCACACTGGGTGGCCGTGTCAGCTCGAGTGATGTCATTGCATAGGCTCAGCCTTGGGGCTTTGAGTTTAAAATAAAATCAGAGGAGGAATGACCTGGTCACGGTGTGTGTAACTCACTAGTCTTTCTTGTGGTTCTGGAGGGCCGGGTGGGGAGCTCAGAGATGCAGAGTCTGTGGGTGGTGAAGGATAGCAGTCCGAGTGTGGGCCTGTGTACGCTGTTCCCTCCAGACCTCAGAGCAGCCTGCTCTGGTTCGCAGAGGTTGGGGGGTAGGCATCGCATGGGGGTGTGCAGGGCCAAGGGTGGACAGGACCCAGGGCTCCAGAGCTCACAGCCAGTGGCTTCCTCCTCTCTGTAGCTGCTCTAGGCACGTGTGGTTCATGTGGACCAGTGGTTGTCAAACTGTGTCCTCTCTGCCACCCTCTGTCCCCTGCTCAGGGGTTTGGGGAGATTTTTATCTGCAGTAAGGCTGCTGCTGCTGCTGCTTTTTGAAAGTCTAAAAACCAAGGCAGGAGACTCACGGTCCTGTCTCTATCCACCACCCTTTAAGATGGATGGGGCAGGGGGCTCAGATGCTCTTCCAGAAGAGGGTGGTCCCTGGTGGCCGCACCGCCCAGGCCCTGGGCCTCCCTCCGTGTAAAGGAAGAAGGGGCATTTCCAAATGAGCCTTCATTCCCTACAGGTCCAAATAAGGACCTGAGCCCAAACCAACACATGCTGGACTGCAAGTGTCCTTGTCCACTGAGATGACAGTGTGGGGCAAGGCTGATGGCCTCAGTGCTAGAATATGGGGGGCAGTGGACAGCAGGAGGAACCGGGTCAGGCTAAGAGCCTGGCTTGCTGAGAATTCCAGCTTCCTGCTGTCCAGAAGGGATGCTCTGAGCTCAGGAAGAAATCCCCAACTGCTGTGATGAAAGACTTACACAAACAGGAGCAGTAATTAATATCTGCCTTGTGAGTTTATTGTGTAGCCACAGGGATAGCAGACTGAAACCCACCATAAGCATAGCAGGGACCCTTCCGGATGTAAAGAGCCACATGCGGTTCACTCTCGGCAGGTGGACTTGGGATGCTAAGTGGTGGGGCCAGAGGGAAGGAATGAGGACAGCTTCCCATCAGTTTTCCTTCCTAAAAGCATCTTCCCAAATAAGGAAAGCATCTGGCAAATTAAGGCGTCCTTAAAGTGTGTTTAGGCCGTGTTGACAGTGGTAACCAGGCCTCGGGAAGTGGGGGTGAAAGGTCGGCGCTGGGGGGTAGATGGGAATGGTGGCTGGATGGAGGTTGGATGGCGAGTCCGCTCTGGGGTTTGGAGTCTGGAGTGTGTCCCTGTCCCTGTGTGTGTTCATGTATGTCTGTATGTGCATGTGCTGTCTGTGTCTGTGTTTGCATACACATGTCTGCTATATGCGCCTGTGCACGTGGCTGCAGCTGTGTGCTGTGAGTGCGTGTATGCGTGCAGTTATGTGTATGTTCCTTCACGCACATGCCTATGTGCATGTGTGTTCATGTGTATGTATGCCTTTGTACATCTGTGTCCTTATGGGACTGTATAGGCAAGGCAGCTGTGTCTGAGTGTGGTTGTATGCACATGTCCCGTGCAGCCATGCCCCGTCCCTGTGTGTACCCACGCCCGCGTGTGCCTGCCCTCCAGTGTGCTGGGGGCTCTGCTCCTGTTCAGCAGCAGAGTCTGACTCCTCCTCACACAGAGGAATTCCAGCCATCCCAGGGACTGGGCTTGGACAGCCCTGGGAAAGCGGTTCCTTCTGGAAGGGATGGAGAATGTTTCCTTTTATGGTAGCGTCGGGCCGGGCCATTGCTGCTCGCGACTTGCCAGCACGCGCAGGTACATTCTTGCCGGCTTGTGGAGCGGTGACTAAACATGCCCACAGCTGGGCAGACCACAGGGAGCTGCAGTGGGGGAGGGCAGGGCCCCGACGGTAGAAATGTTTGCTCCGCTCCTTATCGGTTGCCACACTGTTGTTAGGGAGCAAGGGATGAAACCACTCTGTCTTCCCAGCCCGGCCCCCGCCACCTCCTTCCCTTCTGTCTTCCTGCCTGTCTTGTCGAGGCTCCACCATGCTCTGGTGTCTGTCCTTGCTGAGCAGCCTTGAAGGACTGTTTTTTGGGAAAGACGACAAGGGGGAGGAAGTTTGTGTCCCCCCATGGCCTTCCCCAAGTGGTCCCTGCATCGGAGAACGGAGTGGGGTGTGTTTGTGTGAATGTGAGTGACTGAGCTCACTTCCCCATACCCCTGTAGATCCTTCTTAGGGGAACTACAGCTGAGGGAAGGGGCAGCTGCTGTTTGTGTGGGGTGTGAGGTTTGTTTTTTCTTCCTGTTCACTCTTCCCCGCCCCCACCCCCAATGACAAGCGACAGGAAGTGGTGACAGTAAATGCTCAGTCCCCTGCGCTGTTGCTGCTGCTGCTGAGATGAGGCCCAGGCCCACTGGAGTGCTCACTGGGGAAGGGCAGGTGGCCCAGCTGGTCATTGTCTGCTGGCTTTGTTAGCCAAATCCCTCTCCTGAGGCCATGCACACACAAAGCCCTGAGTCATTCTCTAGCGGCCAGTGCGGCTGCATCGGCCAGGGAGCGTGGCCTTCAGTCGCCAGCATCCATGTTTCTGTCCATTGCTGATATTACCAGTGGCCACTGGTACTCCTCCACTGCCAATCCCACTGTCACGACAGGGTCATGGTGGAGAAGTGAACAGACCATTTGGGAGCTCACTCTGTCCACAGGTACCACAGTGGTACCATTGTATACAGTCCATACCATTGTATGTATTATTTCTGTTTCTTAAAATAATCCTACAAGGAAATTCATAGCCTTTCAACTTTGTGTTACGGAGTACCTCGCCACTGCTCACACATTGGTAGCCTGATGCTGGATTTATGCTGATTTGACTTCAAGGGCGTGGGAGTGTTATATGGCATGAAAAAAAAATGAGTTTGTGTTTTTAGCTTCTGCTTAAGATATGGCGCCCAGCGCTGACTTGGCCAGATTGTCTTAAAGCATGTCCGTCAAGCTTGCTTTCAAAGTGTGGGCACTGTGGCTCTCCCCCTACCCAAGGAATGTATTCATATCCTTCCTTGCTGAGCAGTTCAGAGAGCTGGGACAGTTTCTAGAAGTTCCCATTCCTGGGCCTAGAGAATAAGCTGTCACAGACACTGGTCAGAAGCTGTCAGTCTTTCCAGGCCCCTTCTACAGTGACATCTTGCACATGCACGCCTTGTACATGCTGGACACCATGCAGGTGTGTTCGTGTGTCTTATTGACTCTTATGCCACCATCCCGTGCCAGGGTGGAGGGCTTGGGGCTCAGAGAAGGCTGCACACCATGATAGGCCCCATACTCTGAGTGTGAGGGCTGCCCACTGGCCACGCCAGGCCATGTTGTCCCCTCCCACCCCTACTCCCTGGTCTCTAATGCAGTATTCTTTACTTAACTGGGGATAGTGTTGAGAGCACCTGCCACAGGCCTTAGCCCAGCTGTAGGCACACAAGAGCAGGCTGTACCTTGGTGCTTGAGAAGCAGCTGCTGGGAGCTTTCCAGAAAACCACTGTCTCTGAGGTGGGAGAGCGAGAGCTGTTTGGGCGTCATGGGGCGGGGCAGGCGGTGTGAGTGGCCTTCTGAGCTGTGGGGGCAGGAGTGGCTGCCCAGGGCTCTGCCACCCATAAATGCTCCTCCTCCTCTGAGTGAGGCCCATGGACAGCCCGTGTTGGCGGGCTGCGAGGGTCCCTGCAGGGTGGCATTTGAGGTTTTGTGCTCTTTGTCTGGGGAGTGGCAGCTCTTTGGGAGCTAGAGCTGGGAGGCTTCTGTAGCTGGCCAGAGTTTAACCAGATGTCTCCTTTGTTGCAGACCGAGAAGACCAGTCCATTTTGTGCACGTAAGTTTTTCTCTGTCTGGGTGTTGGGGGTCTTGTTTTTACCCCAATCTGTTTGCCTGCCTTCTTTCCTTTTCTCCCTCCCTCCTCCTTTTTGTGGTGCTGGGGATCAATTCTAGTCCTGTTTTTATTCTTGGGGAAAGAATATTCTCATCCTGCTATGACCTGTGTCAGTGAACTCCATTCCCAGTTCTTCTCTCTACCCCTACACCCCCTATTTGCTCCGGGGACAGGAGTTAGGATGATGTGTTTGCTGCTCACAGCCAGAGGCTTTACCAGCTTCCTTAAGAAGTAGGTGCTCCTTGGGGGGCCGAGACAGGAGGATTACAGTTCATGGCCAGCCTCAGAAACTTAGTGAGGCCTTCTGCAACTTAGTGAGACACTGTTTCAAAATAAAAAATAAAATAGGGCTGGGGCGTGTAGTTCAGAAGTAGAATGCCCTGGGTTCAATCTCTAGTACCACACACACATATAAAAAAGAAGTAGGTGTTCAGATGGGCCAACAGGATGTGTTCACCATAGAGGCGAGTCTTCCTGACCAGGCAGTCCATCTGGGAACTGATTGGCCTTTCCTGATCTCCTGAGCAGGACACATTCCCTCTGCCTCTTTACCAGGATTTAGGTTGACGCTGGTACCCTCTGAACTTAACATGGGATAGATAAACCCTAGTGCTGAGGGAGTTAATGGTACGGAACCCAACTTGAAGCGAAGTATCAAAGGAACACATATATGTGCCTTTGACCCTTAAGTCAACAGCTGCCTCACACTGATTCCTAAAACATTTGGCTGCGAGGGCTGCCAAGTGACCAGGGCAGGCAGTGGATATGAGCTGCCTTCTGTCCAGCCCCTGGAGGGCCATGGGAAATGGACTGAGCAAAGATTCCAGAACCTAGCGTTTCATTGGCTGTCCTTTTTTTTCTGCCAGTAGTGTCGGGTCCCTTGTGGGCACCCAACAGAAGGGCAGAACTGTAGGCAGCAAGTGTGGGGTGGAGAGGGACGGAGGCCAAGGGCATGACCATGTCTCACCCGAGGACTTCCTTGGCTCTCTTGGCAGGGGAGAGTCTGGAGCGGGCAAGACAGAGAACACCAAGAAGGTCATCCAGTACCTGGCTCATGTGGCCTCCTCACACAAGAGCAAGAAGGACCAGGTGAGTGCTAGCCACCCTCTGTACGGGGCCTGGATCGATAGAGGCAGAGGACTTAATGATGGTGGCCTTGGCTTTAAATGAGGGTACCTTGGGGACTGATGCAGCGGCCAGCCCCACTTTTGTAGGTGGCAGCGGAGCGGTCTTGGGAGTGGTCTGGTGGTAGCAAGCCCATTCCGCCCTCAGCCTCCCAGCTTTGTGAGTTTGCTTCGCAGCACTCTTGGCGTTTGCAGCGAATTGCTGCATGTCCTCCACCTCTGAGGCTGGGAGAGAGCTCAAGACTCGGTTCTTGAGTTGAAGGAGGCTTGATGGGCCTCAGGCAGGCTTGCCTTGGAATCCCCATTTCTCTTCCCGCTGCTGAAATGTCTCTGGGTGGACAGCCCCCCAGTGAAGACAGAAAGGGTGATTGAAAAGTCATCTTATTTCCATTTTTTTCCCTCTCCCTCTTGATGGATTTTGGTCGAACTCAGCAGTGTCCTGGCTAGGTGAGCTGCACGTTTACTGCACGTTCTGCACCGGGAATGCGTGTTCTGCCATCGTGTGCCCTTGGACTCTGTAATTTTTTCCTAAGCAGCTTTTCACTCCACACCATTGTCACTTTCTGCAGCTAGAACTCTTCTTGTAGGCTCGGCTCACTGACTGTCTTGGCAGGAGGGGCTGGGTGTGACACACAGTGGCCTCTGTTGCACTCTGAAGTGACAGCTCCTACAGAATGGGTGCAGCCTCATCACCTAGCTGTCCTCAGAACTCCAGTGCTGCCCAGGTTTCCGCACAGCGCACGACAGTTGTCATGCCCCATGCAGAGCCCTGGCTCCGGCGCAGTGGAGTGGGCATCCGCTCTCCCGGAGCCCCATGAGCTCAGCGGTCCAGACCAGATGCAGACCCTCACCTGCCGCCACTCAGCCGGTCGGAAGCAATGCCAGAGGGTCCCACGCTGGAGTTTCCCAGAGGTCGGGGGTGGTCAGTCCTAAGCATGACCGTGGGGTGCTCTCTCTTTCTCTCAAGCACACTTAAACTGCCCTGTGAGATCTAAGTGCCAGAGGCATCCTTTGAGGCCATCAAGGGAACTCTGCCGCACCCAGTGGCTCCGCCTCATGGGTGAGCTGCGCGCAGCGTTCATGTGTAAGTCGAGGTGTGTGTCTCTGCATGCAGATCTGGGGTGCGCCCTGCAGAATGTCCTAATGTGTACAGCTTTCTGGAACCAGACCAAAAGTAACTTTTCATGTGCCAAACTTCTCAAGACTAAATCTTTTTCCACCGGGCGTCAGGAGTTATATTTAGAAACTAATAAAGTTTCTTTTTTTCTTTCTCTCCACCCCTCATTTTCCATTCATTTTAGGAGGACTATTTTAAAACAGAGCTGTGAGGTTAAGAGTTCTCTAGCTGTGGTTTTCTGTCTCTGAGCTTGCAGTAAAATCCATTTCCCAGCTATTTATTGAATGCTTGGTACGTGCCCTGTTCTCAGGAGGGTGACACTGGAGTTCTTGCCCTGGAGGACAGGAGACAGGACCACAGTTAGAGAGCGATGAAAAGGGCCAGCATGCCTTATGGGGCTCCAGCGGTAGACAGGAAGGAGGCGCCGAGCATTCAGGCGGCCTGTTTGGAGGTTAGGGGGTGACAGCTGGCAGAACATGGTGGGCACCCCGTCACTGGCTCTGTGTCCAACTAGAGTCTTTGAGGAGGTGGCCTCAGGTGGCCAGCCACTACGCAGGCCCTCAGTGGTTGATGTCCATGGCTGACGCTGCACTGTGATTTTCCACATGCAGCTGGGGCATGAAACCCGGAACACTCTTGAACTTGGCCGCTGGTGTTGTATTCAGAGGCAGTCATGGCATCTCAGGGAGAGAGTTCGCTCTCTTCCTCGCATTGACCCAGTTGGCTGTCCTAAGACCACCAGAATGATGTCTGGCTTTGGCCAGGGCTGGGGGTTGGCACAGCTGAGCTTGGATGAAGAGAATGTCTAAGTGGACTTCTGTAGTCTGGATAGCAGCCTGTGACAGCTCTCCCCCATTTTTTTATGTACTAGTGGAACCCCCTGGCAGAAACACCACTGGTGAAGCCTTTCAGAGACTGGATTGGTCTTTCCAAGCTTATGAGCATACACTACCTCATCATTTCATATTACATAAATTTCGTTGAAAAATAAGTCTCTGTGCCTAATCAGATGTTGATAAAGAAAAGCCTGTAGGGTAGCCATCACCATTGTCAGCAGGGAACTCAGCTCTGTAGCCAGAGTGGTGGCTCCCAGTTGGCCCGTGGTCCCACTTTCCACAGCAGCAGCGTGTGGTTCCAAACAGAGGCCTCGGCTTTGCCTCCAAGCTGGGCGGGCAAACTCCGGTGGGGCCACACTCCCATCCGTCTGCGGGAATGGGAGCGGCTTGGCCAGCCTGGCAGCCTGGCCTGTGCTTTGACGGAACATTTTAGTGGGTGGGGAGCAGCTCCCACCCAAATCTGGCTCCGTGGGCTGCCTCAGCCACCTTCCCAGGGGCCACTTCCCCAGCCCGCCCGGGACTGGGTGGGAGCCGTGTCTGTTTACTCCCGGTGCCCGGTGCACACGCGGCACTTGCTCTGTGGGGTTGACCCCGACCCCGCTGACCCTTCTCAGAACAAGACTCCGCTTATCTGTGTGGTCCAGAAGTGAAGACTTCCCCAGCTGGGAGGGTCCTAGCAAGGATGGCTGTCAAGGAGGAGGCTCTGCTGGTCTCCGCCTCTGGCAGGCCTCCACCTGGCGCAGCGACTCCAGCGCATCCTGGTTGTGTTTGTCACAGGTGTGCTGAGAAGCTGGCCTCCCTGCCTCTCCTGGGAGCTCCTGCTGCTGCCAGTTTTCTTGTCATCTCTCTTAGGGATAGGTTCCTGGAAAGGCCTGGCCCCCTCCAGTCTAGGTAATAAATGCAGACCTCGCCTAGCTGGGTGTGAGGTTCTTCCTTCTAGAGAGTTCCAGCCATTAAGGGAAATAAGCTATTTCCCCTGGTCTTCTGGGGAGGAGAGTGGCTACTTCCAAAGTTGGGGTGGGGGGCATTGCAGTGCTGACAGGGTTGGGGTAGGAGATTTGAATTTGACTTCCTGCTCTGCTGGGTGATGGCTGGATGACCTTGGGCAAGTCATTCTTCTTCTCTCAACCTCAGCTCCCCCTCTGTGAAGCAGGACTACTCCATCCGGCCGCCTGCTCCTTCCTCGTAAGGATCCAGGGATGAGAACACATCAGGTGCCTTTTACTGCAAAGCACCAGAAGTCCACTGCAGGGTTTACTGACATCGATCCCAGAGTGGGCCTTGCTGAGGCCACACTCCCATTCCTGCTGGGGGGAGCAGGTTGAGGTGTCAGGGGAAGCAAGCAGTGGGGACAGTGGAGTATTGATTAGGACACACATGAGAGGAGCTGTGTCTTTTGTCCTATGAAAAGAAAAACCGTGAGGATTAGCGACAGGGAGGGGGGCAGGAGGCAAGCGTCCACAGGAAGGAGACGGTCCAGAGAAGGACGGTACCTCAGTGTCCATGTGCTGTTTTCAAACACGCTTCCAGCGCCGGGTTCCTGGAGCTGAGGAGCCTGCTCTCTCCCTCTAGTGCTGCCGCTCACTCAGTTTATGGATGTTCAAACCAATCAGGGTTTCCAAAGGTCTGGCGGGAAGGTTGCTCTTGAGTGATGCAGGAGTCTGGCTGAGGCTGGAGTGGCAGCCGCCAGAGCCACCGGAAGCCTCTGTTCTGGCACGTTGGGGCTGCAGACATGGCTCTGCCGCCATCCCCTCCCTGGGCGGGGCAGGCTTGGCAGCCCAAGCCGCTGCTTGGCCATTACCATGTCTCTGGGTTCCTTTGCAGGGGGAGTTGGAGCGGCAGCTGCTGCAGGCCAACCCCATTCTGGAGGCCTTTGGGAATGCCAAAACCGTGAAGAATGACAACTCCTCGCGATTTGTGAGTAGCAGGCGGCGGTGCCCCAGCTTTTGGGACAGAGGGCCCTGCGTAGAGCTTTGGCGCACCTGGCCTTCCACTTGGGTGCTCTCAGCTCAGAAAGAAGGAAGGCGCAACGTGCAGCTTCCTGGTGCAGTGGGCTGGATGGGGTTCTGTCAGCATGCACCTGCCCTTCCCGTCTTAAGACGGCCATAAGTAGTTTCTTCATCCTCCTTCATAAAAGGGAGGACGAGCCAGCGAGGGAGCTGTGAGTTACCTGCTGGCACCCCACAGAGTCCCGCTTTAGCCAGTTGCCAGGTAGTACTTAGGGCGGGAGGAACACACGAGTGACTGGTCTCCCTGCCTCCCTTCTCAGGCACCGACTGGGCTGGTCCCAGCTCCTGGCTTCTGGCAGAGTGGCACCTGAGCCTTGCGTGCCATGTTAGCCCAGCACGTGGGTATATGCAGGCTCTTGGTTTTCTCCCTCCAGCCTGTACCCACTGGATTCAGGATCAGGGGCTGGGACTCTGTCTCTTCCTTGCTCCCTCTCGCTCCCTGGCTAAGACAGGGGCCTCTGATGTCTGTATTTGTCTTTCCTCAGGGCAAATTCATTCGCATCAACTTTGATGTCAATGGCTACATCGTGGGGGCCAACATTGAGACTTGTATCCTTGTGGGTTAATTGGAATGCGAAGCGGGGGTCGGGGGGAGCAGGTTGCCTCCATAGAGAAGCAGCTGCTCCTGATTCCAGCACTTCCCCTGGATGCCTCCTCTGTGGAGTTGGGAAGACGCCAGCATGAGCCCATTGAAAACCCAGCACAGAGCTCAGGATTTTTACTGGCAAGATAAGGTTCTGTGGACTGGGAGGGAACTATAAAAAACCATCCAGCACAGTCCCCAGAGGGGTGGTGTCTGGGCGGCTGTTCCTTCATGTCTCCCTGCACTGGCATGGCCGCCTTTGTGGAGTATCCCAGTCTGTAGTCACTTGTCAAAAGGGGACCCTTCAAATAGACGAGGCTCCAAGGGTGTGAGCGCTCTTTGGGACAAGCCGCCCTGCTGGGAGCATGGAACCACGGCAGTTTGGTTTTGCTCCGAGTTGCCACTCGGTGCCCTTCTCTTCCTGGTGATGTTCACTTCCTTTCAATGGGGATGAGAAAAGCGGAGGGGTTGCCTTCCCTCTAGCTCCTGTTGCTCCTTAATGTCTGCAAAGATCTTTTGGAGAAATCTCGGGCCATCCGCCAAGCCAAGGAGGAGCGGACCTTCCACATCTTCTACTACCTGCTGTCGGGGGCTGGCGAGCACCTCAAGAGTGAGTTGGGGCCCCACGGGGCCGCCGCGCCCCTGCTGGCTCGGGCTGCACGCTATAGGACAATGTGGAAATGTTGGCTTGGTTTGGGGAGGAGACGCAAGAATGACGGCTGTCCCCGGGCCGTCCTGAGGATGGGTCTCGTGTTTCTGAGCCTGCCAGAGGGAGGCTGGGGCACATCCCAGGCACAGTTGCACATCGCAGGGCCCCACGCTCTTCTGTGGTGCGTGCCAGTCTCACACTGAGGAGTCTGCAGTGCCGCCGCTCTGCTCACAGGGCACCCTGGGCTTGGGCTGTTTCCATGTCTAAACCTCTGAGGTCACAGCATTGACTGAGCCTCTGTTTTCAACACCTCACTGACCTGCCCTCGGCCTCTACCCCTCACAGCTGACCTCCTGTTGGAGCCATACAACAAATACCGCTTCCTGTCCAATGGACATGTCACCATCCCCGGGCAGCAGGATAAGGACATGTTCCAGGAGACCATGGAGGCCATGAGGATCATGGGCATCCCAGAAGATGAGCAAATGGGTACGGGCTGTCCCTCCTGTGGACGAGAGGGCAGGGGAGGCTGGTCATCATACTCTCAGGGGCCTCAGAGCAGCCACTGGACCAGGGGAGAGCTTCCCATTGGCTCTGATGCCTGGGAAAGCCGTAGAGACTGGAGGAAGACCCTGAATGAGTGGGGTGGAGCTTCACCACCGGCATTTACAGAAGGAACAAAGGATGTGCTTAACTGCAGAGGCCTGTGCCCACCGCTGCCGCCTTCCCCGGTTGCTGACAGTGGGATGGTCATATGGTGTCTTGGCGGAGTGTAGCAGAGGCTGAGGCGGGCTCTGTGCTGGCGAAGCCCAGAACGAATAGCAGTGTGGAATGGCCTGTGTCTTCTGGTTCCCTAGAAGGATGAAGAGGGCTGTGTCCTCCACCTGTGTGAGGCTGTAGTCTTAGAAAGATAGGGTTTGGGGAGGATATGCCATTTTCTGGCTATATCTACTTTGGGGCAGAGTGTGTGTCATGGGAAGAGTGCTCTGAGGGTTAGGATCAGCGCCATCTTTGCTCAGCCACAGATAGTATGTAAATGAATAAACATGGCTATGTGCCAATAAAACTTTATTTATAAAAGCAGGCAGTGGGCACTGGACTAGAGCATGTCCTTGCTCCAGATAGGGAAATGTTGAGAGTATTATCAGAGTGTTTGTCTAAGTATAGGGTTGCCCAAGCTGAGGTCTGCAAGCGGTTTGGCCTGGGAGACAGAGGCCAAACTGGAGAGAGGTGGTGCGTCCACTCGGGTAGCTGGGCCACCACGCACCTTGAGACAGATATGGTGCCCTGGGAGTGCAGGGGCTGTCTTGCTTAGGGATCCCTGGGTGTGGCCACCACACTCAGGGCCTTCCTCCTACCCATGTCTGCTTCTGACCTGCCTTTGATGTCCCAAAGGCTTGCTGCGGGTCATCTCTGGGGTTCTCCAGCTCGGCAACATCGCTTTCAAGAAGGAGCGGAACACCGACCAGGCGTCCATGCCCGACAACACAGGTAACACCGCCATCAGACCTCTCACCTGAACTCTGGGGGCAGGTGCCTGGCTGTGGATTTCCTCAGGAGAAAAAGTCTTAGAGAAATTCCAGACCCTCTTTTTAATTTTGTGTTTATGACTGCATCCCTCTGTATTTTTTGTACAGATGTAAAATACACATGAGTGGGATCCTGCTTTTTTCTAAGCATCAGAGTGAGCTAGGAAAACTCCTGGTCATATGGACCAGGACTTCCCTATTCATTCCTGAGGCCAAACCACTTGTTTTGGTTACTAAAGCAATGATTTCTGCTATAGCGCCAAAGTAACAGGAGCCTTGCCTGTGAGCACATCAGGATCATGGCGTCATTGCCCCTACTCAGCTACTGCTGTTTCTGTGGGTCACTGCGTATGAGCCAATTTAAGTTACTCAGTTGTAACATGCTCTTAGGGTCTGTGAGAGAGAGAGAGAGAGAGAGAGAGAGAGAGAGAGAGAGAGATGGAGGTAGAGATAGTTACTGGGGATCTAACACCCAGGGCCTTATGCATGCTAGGCACGAGCTCTACCACTGAGCTACATCCCCAGTCCTTTATGTTTTTTGCTTTGAGATAGGGTCTTGCTAAGTTGCCCTGGCTGGCCTTAACTTGCAATCCTCCCGTCTCAACCTTCCAAGTCGCTGGGATTATAGGCATGTGCCCCTCACCTGGCACTCTAAAAAATTTAACATAGGGGTATATGGCTTGTATAGGATACTCCTGTGGGGCTATGTGCTGCCATGCCTTTGGCACTGGAAGAGGCTGTCCCATCTCAGTCCTGTTTGGGGGTAGGGACCTGTTTTAACACTGCAATGCATGATCTCCAGTTGGAACCACTTGCCCTGGAGGCTCGGTGGAGGTAAAGGAGGCCTGCACTGTGGCCCTGCTAACGAAGGGCCCGGATTCACTTGTCCTGGTAATGATAGTTCAGTTACCTCCGTCGCTTTCTTTCTGCTTGCAGGTTGAGCAGAGAGACTCATTCTCTTGGGTCTAATTAAACCTTTTCTCCTCTTCTTTCTCTTTGAAAATATCAGCTGCCCAAAAGGTGTCCCACCTCCTGGGGATCAATGTGACTGATTTCACCAGAGGCATCCTCACCCCGCGCATCAAGGTGGGACGAGACTATGTGCAGAAGGCGCAGACCAAAGAGCAGGTATGTCCTTGGGCTGCCTGCTGAACTGGTGTCCCCACAGTGGGGTTCTGGGCCATCAGCTGTATAAGGCATGTGCACGTGGGTTCCCTTCTTCACTTGTCAGCACCCCACAGAGCAAGGTGGCATCAGTCCTGTGTAGAGCATAAGGAAGCTAGCCCCAGAGAAGTTGAGCACTGTGCCCGAGACTTCATGCCTGGGATGCGCCACCCTTAGGCTGTCTTGTGCCTCTACATGGAGTTGGTATTTAGACAGCTCAGTGGTTGAGGGCATAGGCATACCATAGCTCTGCATAAATTGAGGACTGATGTTTCTGTAGCACATCTCTGGGTGCCAGGGTGGCAGCTTCCATCATCCTCAGAGTCCAGGCCAAGCGGCTGTTTGTCCAGCACCTGCTGCCTTGCTGCATGTGCTGAGAGATGAGCAGGTGTTCTTTGTACCCGGCGAATGTGCCTGCTGTCCCGGAGCCTGGTCCCTCAGGCCAGACCATGTTCCCTCTGTTGGGGTTTTAATCTTGGTACCTGTCATGAGAGTCATGGGAGGTGCCAGGCCCCTGTCTCAGTACTTGGAAGATCACACTGATTAACCCTTATCCCAAAGTGCCCCCTCCCCCCATGGTGCCGACAGCCAAGGCTGCTTCCATGCAGATCCACCACACAGGGGTAAGAACGTTGTTTTCAAAGGCAGCATATGCATCATTACTGCCAGCTGTGCATTTCTCTAATAATTAAGGAGCAACCTCTCTGTTTTCATTACAAAGATACTACACAAACACTTAAGACACAATGAAGTTGAGAGAAGGAAAAATATTGTCATAGTCCTACCCCGTGATGATTATTATTGGGCAGCTATTTTCTTGCTAGGCTTTTTTTTAAAACTTAGTTGTCACTCTGGCTTTTTATTATGGAGCTTTTCAAACATAATGCAAAACAAGATAGAATAATACAAAGATCCCTATGTGCCCGCCACAGAGGGAACGTTAGCAGTTACTAACTCAAGGGCAAGTTTGGTTCATTATTAATCTATTCTATCCTGCCTTCTAGCTGCATCATTTTGAAGCAGATCTCAGGCATCTTTTCATTTCTGTAAATACTGTAGTATGTGCACATTTTATTTTGAAAGGTCTTTTCAAATATCTGCATTTACTGTGCCCGTATTGCTGTATTGCAGTTCCAGCTGTTCATCATCATAAATAATGCTGCAGTGAACATCTACATGAAGCTTTTCCCCTCTTTCGTGTTTAGGACTGTTTTTTGGGGGAGGCCCCTACATTGAACTTATTAGGGCACAGTGGACAAGGGTTTTAAACTCTGTACCTGACACACTGTTCTCCTGGGCGTGCTCCCTAGGCTGACTTTGCCATCGAGGCCTTGGCCAAGGCCACCTACGAGCGGATGTTCCGCTGGCTGGTGCTGCGCATCAACAAAGCTCTGGACAAGACCAAGAGGCAGGGCGCCTCGTTCATCGGGATCCTGGACATCGCTGGCTTCGAGATCTTTGATGTGAGCTTTGCCTCTAATGACCCACCTTGCTACCTCCTTGGCCTCTTGGTTGCCTTCCTGGGTTAAGAATCCTCTTTCCTGTGGTCTCACGGCTGTCTGAATTGGCCATGTCCTTTGCATGGAGATACCAGCTGGGTGTCTTTTAAGCTACACAGAAATGAGCACTGCCAACCAGAAATGCTAAGAGAGAACAGGCTTTCCGGTCACATCCTTGGAGACTTAATGGGCAGGTGCTTCCCAGTCTTTTTTTTTTTTTTTCCCTCCTCCCAGCAAATATTTTGGGGCATTGGGATAGGACATTGCCTTTGCTATGAAGGCTTTGAGTTCTAGTAAGAACTCTACCACTGAACTACACCCTTAGCAGATCAGAGGTTCTTTTTTTTTTTCCTTCCTGGTTACTGGCAATTGAACCCAAGGACATTCTACCTCCACGCTACACCCCCCAGCCCTTGTTACTTTTAATCAGGGTGTCACTGAGTTGCTAAGACTAACCTTAAATCTGTGATCATCCTGTCTCAGCCTTCCAAGTACTGGGATTACAGGTGTGCGCCACCACACCTGCCAGATCAGAGGCTCTTTTATTTTATTTTTTTGTGTGTGTGTGGTACTGGGGATTGAACCTACAGGCATTGTACCTCCAAGCTACACCCCCAGACCGATTTTATTTATTTGGAAACAGGGTCTTGCTAGGTTGTTGAGAGCTTCACTAAGTTGCTGAGGCTGGCTTTGAACCTGCGATCCTCCTATCTGAGCCTCCCAAGTACTGGGATTACAAGTGTGAGCCACCATGCCTGATAATCAGAGGCTCTTTTTTTTTTTTTTTTTTTTCAGAACTGGGGATTGAACCCAGAGGCATTTTACCTCTGAGCTACACCCCCGGTCCTATTTTTTATTCTTTATTTTGAAACAGGGTCTCACTAAGTTGCCAAGAGCCTCACTAAGTACCTGAGGCTGGCCATGAACCTGCAATCCTCCTGTCTCAGCCTCCCAAGTACTGGGATTGCAAGCGTACGCTACCATGCCTGGCTAATCAGAGGCTCTTAACCTAGAGTCTACAATAGTTTTCAGGGGAGCCATGAATTCAGATTTGGGAAAAATTACATCTTTATCTTTCATTGACTTCTCGTTGAAATCATACATTTTTTTCAATTGTGAATTAAAGTATAAACCACAGTTGTATTAGCAGTGCTTGTGATCTGTCAGCATGAGCAATCAAATGTTTTCATATCATAGTCCAGTCGTAGAGATCTGGTACTATCATTTATGCTGACCTCTACAACCAAATTATGGAAGTTAGTCTATAGCTAATTCTTGTTCCTAAGGAACAGTGTTTTTCCATCTCCATATTTTGACAATTATATTCAACATAACATCTTTCCTTGGTAATCTACTTTATGCATTTTAAAACGCCATTCACAGATTGCAGGGTGATGCGGGGAAGGCCCCAGGCCCCAGCTGGAAGGCGGTGCCTGGAGGCATCCTTGAGGCCCTCCTCGGGCCTTCTTCCTCCTCAGAGGCTCCTGGCCCTTCACGGGGGTGGCCTTTGTGACACGGTTCTCCCCCTGCAGCTGAACTCCTTCGAGCAGCTCTGCATCAATTACACCAACGAGAAGCTGCAGCAGCTGTTCAACCACACCATGTTCATCCTGGAGCAGGAAGAGTACCAGCGTGAGGGCATCGAGTGGAACTTCATCGACTTTGGCCTTGACCTACAGCCCTGCATCGACCTCATCGAGAAGCCAGTAAGACCCGGACTAGCCTCTGCTGCAGACCCGGCTTCTCTCTGTAGTGCCCACTCAGGCTCCTGGCCCCGTGTTGGCTGTGGATGTGTCTAGTTCCTCTTGCAGTCAGTGCCACCTGGAGGGCTAGGCCCAGGGTTTAGAGCTGGTGCCTGGCAGGCCTGGGCATCTCTCCCAGAGAAGATGCTTGGGGCTAAAGCTGCAGGCTGGCTCACCGAATTGCTCACCAGGCGGGGATATGGCTGGGGCTGAGCGTCTGTATGACCCGGGGCCTCTCCCACCTCAGGACTAACTCAGCCGGAGCTTTTAACAGCATTGGACACTGAGGATGGTTAGGGCTAGAAGCTTTCCTCTTTTCCAAGCTTCTAAGCAGATCATATGTGTGTGTGTGTGTGTGTGTGTGTGTGTGTTTTACTGGAGATTGACCCCAGGGGCATTCTACCTCTGAGCTATATCCCCAGCCCTATTTTTAATTTTTATTTTGAAATAGGGTCTCGCTAGGTTGATGAGAATCTCACAGTTTGCTGAGGCTATCCTCAAACCTGTGATCCTCCTCCTGTCTCAGCCTCCTAAGTACTGGGATTACAGGTGTTTGCCACCACACCCGGCTAAGCAGATGATGTTTAAAGCTCTTGCCAGGCGGGGCTTGGGCCACCTGTGGATGATGTCTGTCTGGGGTGTGCTCTGTAATGAAGTCTGAGCTGTTTCTCCTTCTGGGTTATCTCTTGAACATAGTGAAATGCACTAAACTCATGTTCTTCTGGAATCCTGCATGGTGTGAGGCACGGACCCCTGAGTTACACAGAAACAGCTGGAGGCCTGGGACAAGATCCACTCATTTTGGAAGCACTGCTGGGGGGTGGGGCCTGGAATTCTCCATGATCTGTTTAGCAAAGACAACATGTTCATGTTTTTTCTTAGCCAGTTGAATTTTCTAATTATCAAGCATCCACCTGGCTTTAAGTCTTGTCTGACAGTCTGCAATGTCTGAATCTGCTTTCTCATCCTTTTTTTTTTTTTTTTTTTTTTTTGATACTGGAGATTGAACCCAGAGCTAACACTGAGCTATACCCCAACCATTTGGATTTTTTATTTTGAGACAGGGTCTTGCTAAGTTGCCCAGGCTGGCCTTGAGCTTGTGATCCTCCTGCCTCAGCCTCCCAAGTTGCAGGTGTGCACTACCATGCCTGGTTGAGCTTTAATCTTAAAGTTCAGTGTCCAGAAGGCTGTTGGGTCTCTGGGGCTCTCTCTTCAAGGGGCTGTTCTAAGTACCCATACGACTTCACCGTACAGTTGTACAGACACAGAGCCTGGGCGTGGTGGGCAGAGTGAGGGATCCCCAATCCAGTGGCAACCACCTGGGCAGACCTTGTACACCCTGGGACCAGATGCTCTGGGCACATGGGGCCGGGGGACTGCTTTTCATCAAACCCCCCAGGGGATTCACTAGCGAAGTCACCAACACAGCAGAGCTGCTGTGATAGATCATTGTGTTAGGGTCTCAGCCACAGCCTGGGCTCCAGAGATTTCTTTTTAAACTGGAACGCTTTTTGTGGTACTAGGAATTGAACCCAGGGGCATTCTACCTCCGAGCTATACCCCCAGCCCTATTTTATTTTTATTTTGAGACAGAGTCTTGCTCAGTTGATGAGATTCTCACTACTTCCTGAGGTTGTCCTTGAACCTGTGATCCTCCTGTCTCAGCCTCTCAAGTACTGGGATTACAGGCATGCACCACCATACCTGGATTAAACAGGAACTCTTAAATTGAGTACTTTTGCTAAAACCTGTTATTTTATTTTATTTTATTTATTATTATTATTATTTTTTGCAGTTCTGGGGATGGAACACCGGGGCATTCTACCTCCTAGTTATACCCTCAGCCCTATTTTGTATTCTTTATTTTGAAACAGGGTCTCACTAAGTTGTGGAGGGCCTCACTAAGTAGCTGAGGCTGGCTGCGAACCTGCGGTCTTCCTGTCTCAGCCTCCCAATTACTGAGATTACAAGCGTGTACCACCATGCCTGGCTTTAAAACCTGTTTTTTGTTTTGTGTTTTTTTCCTGTGGAGGAGAGCAATACCTGCCTTCTTGGTCCTGGGGATTCCAATACCAGGCTTTGGTTTCTCTGGTGGGTAGGGTGTGGTCACATGTCCTGCTCACCTGTGCCAATACTGTGCTTTCTCCAGGCAGGCCCCCCTGGCATCCTGGCCCTGCTGGACGAGGAGTGCTGGTTCCCCAAGGCCACCGACAAGAGTTTTGTGGAGAAGGTGGTCCAGGAGCAGGGCACCCACCCCAAGTTCCAAAAGCCCAAGCAGCTGAAGGACAAAGCTGACTTCTGCATCATCCACTATGCCGGCAAGGTGAGGGCGCACGAGGACGGGCTGGCTGGGCCTGCTTCGGAACATGGAGTTGGTTTTCTCTAGGATCAGGAGCTGTGCAGCCTTGGGGTGGGGTCGGGGTCCAGCAGTTTCTGTCTGTGGTTCATAGGATGATGCAGCTGGTGACAGTAGTTGACATTCACGTGGCACCTTCACTGGCTGTGTGTTGTTAGAAGCTTGCAGCACACCACGGAGAATGTCTTCTCACTTACCATTTCCTTCTTGGGGATGGAAATACTGGGTCGAATGGTGTTCGTGTTTTCTGAGTTTCCCACATGAGAGTTGACACACCCCGGGAGATGGGGTGAGAGTGCATCTCCCCAGAGTGGCCTGTGATCGGGCTCCGGCTCTTCCAGGTGGATGAGGAGGCTGGTGACGGTGACATCCTGTAGTATTGTTAGGTCCATCTTCCAGGAGGAGATTTGGCTATAATCTGGAGTTGTGATTAGAGTTGTGCCACACATGAGCCAGTTATTTAGTCTCTATGAGCCTAGGTTTCCTCTTCTGGAAGATGGGGCAACACCCACCATCTTGGGTTACATGTATGAAATGGGCTTGCCAGGCATGGCGTGGATTGGCTCCAGGGTGAGGTGCAGGACGTTGCCTGTGCCCAGGTGGAAGCGTCGCAAAGGCACCTGGCAGCGGGGCTCTGTCATCTCAGCAGGCACTGATCTCAGATAAAGAAACCAATGCCACGTACCTCAGTGTCAACAGCCGTGCACCTGTGTGTGCCGCTGGGCTGCGGTTTGGGTTTTAAAGAGGGAGGCCAGGACACTCGCTGCTCCGTTAGTATTGTTCTGGGACTTTCTGCAATGAAAATAGGATGTATTATTTGTGTTATTAAGAACATATTTCAAAAAAGGTAAGACCAGCATATATACGTTAGAGAAGCACAAACATTGTTTGTTTGGTACCATGGATTGAACCCAGCGGCATTCTACCTCTGAGCTACACTCCCAGCCCTCTTTATTTTTTGTTTTGAAGCAGGGTCTTGTTATATTGCTGAGTCTTACTACATTGCTGAGGCTGTCCTTGAACCTGCGATCCTCCTGTCTCAGCCTCCCAAGTACTGGGATTATAGGTGTTAGCCACCACACCCAGCTATGAATATTCTTTAAAAAGCAAAAGTTACTTGTCTTATGACTAAAAAGAAATGTTATTAACATTTTTGTTGATGTCCTGCCAGGATTTTTTCTTTATGTTCATATTACCTTTAAAAAAAAGAAAGAAGCCAGGTGTGGTGGCCCATGCCTGTAGTCCCAGTATTTGGGAGGGTGAGACAGGATCATAGGCTTGAAACTAGCCTCAGCAACTCAGTGAGACCGTTGGCAACCTAGTGAGACCTTGTTTCAAAATAAAAATAGGACTGGGGATATAGCTCAGAGGTAGAATGCCCCTGGGTTCAATCCTCAGCAATACACACACACACACACACACACACACACACACACACAATAAGAAAGTACGCCACTGTCGCCACTCTACCAACCACATAGCTACAGCATCATTTTCTTAGCAGTCCCCTGTTGGCTGTTTGTGGTGTTTTTAATTGTTTGCTGTTACCGGTCACACCACAGAGAATGTCTTCTCACTTACCATTTCCTTCTTGGGGATGGAAATACTGGGTCGAATGGTGTTCGTGTTTTCTGAGTTTCCCACATGAGAGTTGACACACCCCGGGAGATGGCGTGAGAGTGCATCTCCCCAGAATGGCCTGTGATCCGGCTCTGGCTCTTCCAGGTGGATTACAAAGCCGACGAATGGCTGATGAAGAACATGGATCCCCTGAACGACAACATCGCCACGCTCCTCCACCAGTCCTCTGACAAGTTTGTCTCCGAGCTGTGGAAGGATGGTACGCCCTTTGCCCTCGCACCGGCCTCCCTGGCTGTGGGTGGCATCCTCCCACCTCCGCACTGGGCCCCGACACCAGCAAGGTGGTTTCTGTTCTCCATCTCCCACAAGAATGGTCTCCTTGAGCCAAAAGGGAGAGGCCGCCAGGGGCACACACCGTAGCCTTTCCTCTCTGGGCAGAGGCTCCTCCAGGCCTTGCGGGCGCAGATGGCCGCGGCGCCTTCCGCACGCAGGGAAGTCCAAGGCAGCCCCAGCCTCGCTGCGCAGGTTTCCAGTCCCCGCGCCTCCTTGCATTTCCGCCTTCTACTCCTTGGTAGGCTGGTTGCTGTGAAGTTATTCCTTTTCACTGTTTCTTTTGGTCTCTCCCTCTCCTTGCCGGGTCTTGCTTTAACCTCTCTGTTGCAGAGATGCAGAGCACTCAGAGAGCCTATTTCTATCACCGCTTTCCCATTCTCCACCTAGAATCAGGTGACCGGCTGCCCCAGAGTGGTGTCTCGTGTGTGTGGTGCAAGAAGCGCTTCCCGCATTCCCCACCCGCTCGGCTCTGCCTGCCTGCCGCTGTCCTGATCTGCCCGTGCTCCTGGGCAGCTCCCCACCCTGTCCTCGCAGGCCTCCAATAGAAAACCTAGTGAATGAGGGGCCACGTTGAGATATTGGGGGACTTCATGTTATATGTGGGGGGAAACTGTTTACACACCCATATCCTCCTTAGAGCTCCACCTTTAAAGGCAGCATCTCACTGCTTGAATGGCTGCAGGCGTCTCAGCATGAGGGTCAGGTGTTGTGCACGCTGCCGTGTGTCCTTGCTCCTGGAAGCTGTAATGGCATTTGTGCGTCTCTTCAACAGTCAGCCAGGGCATGTGCTGTCTGGGTCAGGGTACACGCTTACATCAAAGGACCAGTTGTTGTGGGCCACATCCACCTTCCTCTGCACAGCCCCCGTGGATTTCACGAGCCACCCACCCCAGGAAGCCTTTGGTAACCAGTAAGACAGGCCCTGAATTGGGTACAAGGTCAGAGGTGCCCCCAGTCTACTTGGGTGGCTTGTAGGTCCAGCCTCACTGCTGGCTGCTGTCTTAAGCAAGTGTGCTTTTTGCTGCCTTCAAAGAAAGAACAGAGATCTGACCACAAAGGAATGAGAAATGGGCTTTGTCATGGAACGCTTAATGTTTACATACGGCAGGGGAAAGCTTCAAACTTAACATTAGGTCCTGCTTAGAGCTGATGATCTCAAATGGCTGGCCACTTTGGTTTGGTGTCTTTTGTTTTTTCCCCGGAGAGGAACCAGTTCATTTCACTGTTACTGGGCATGAGCTGCACTGATAAGGGCTACTTCCTTTGGCAATCAGGTTTAAATGATAAAGATCTGTGAGCCAGGAGGCAAAACAGGAATGTGAAGAGACTCTTGGGAACATTCAAGGCTAGCAGTGGTTCTTCTGAGTTCTCTATTTCTAAATCCACCACATGCTCTCAGTCCCTGGTTTAGAGATCTCAGCCTAGGGCGACTGCAGATATCGTCTAGAGCCCTGTCAACCGAGGCAAAGCAGCTTTAGAGCTCCCGCTGCCCAGCTCCTAGCCCAGTGCCCTTAGGTAAACACCAATGTGAACTCAAGATTCTGATTTTTTTTTCAACTGGAACCTCGGTTCTGTCAGATGCTCTAAGCTAGGGTTTAATACCTCCTCAGAGCCAGCCTCATGGAATTCTTTATTCCAAAACACATTACCAACTTCACCATGTCTCTTTGGGAGTAGGATCTTCAGAGCGGGCTGAGAAGAGGGGATGTGAACATGAGGTTAGCCCTGGCAGGGGCGCTGCTCCCCAAGGGACAAGCCTAGTGACTTTGCAGTCTCTCCTCTGCTCCAGCCCAGCTCTGGTCTGCTGGAGAGGGCGATCTTAGCACTCTGTGCAGCTCTGGGCAGAGGAGTCCTGCAGCTCCATATGGTCTCTCCTCTTCTGTCCAGCATCTGTCTGTCTCCCATGCCCTCTGCCCCTCAGCTGGGATTGCTGGGCACTCACATGCTCTTTTGGTCTCTGCAGTGGATCGCATCATTGGCTTGGACCAGGTAGCCGGCATGTCTGAAACGGCGCTGCCTGGGGCCTTCAAGACACGAAAGGGCATGTTCCGCACCGTGGGGCAGCTGTACAAGGAGCAGCTGGCCAAGCTGATGGCCACGCTGAGGAACACCAACCCCAACTTCGTCCGCTGCATCATCCCCAACCACGAGAAGAAGGTGGGGCCACTCATAGCATGGCCGGGACAGGGCAGGGCAGGGCTGTGCAGGCACTGGGTTCTTTCTGGTCTGTCTCCCGCAGCGTAGCGGCAGAGATTCCTCCATCCACAGCACGCAGAGAGCCCTCAGTGGAGGCCCTCTGTGGGCTGGTGCTGGAGGCTTGGGACGTGTGCTACATTTGTAGCCTTCTTTCCTGTTAATTACACTGTCGCATTGTAGCCTCTCTGGACCTGGATCTCTGTACTTGGCTGTCAGAACCTGTGTTCTGCAGCGACTCCCTCCCTCGAGTTCTTGCACTACTGAGTTCCAAGGGACTGCTGAAGGCCCGCTACCCTTTCTCCCTCTGGTCCTGGGTACAGGAATGAGACCACATGCGTGTGCTGTCTTCTCCAGGCCGGCAAACTGGACCCCCACCTTGTGCTGGACCAGCTGCGCTGTAACGGTGTCCTCGAGGGCATCCGGATCTGCCGCCAGGGCTTCCCCAACAGGGTGGTCTTCCAGGAGTTCCGACAGAGGTGAGCAGGGCCCGAGCCCCTCCTGGGACCAGATGTGCGTGGAGTCAGTCCCAGAGGTGGGCTGCTCCCGGTAGGGATTGTCTATGGGGAGCTGTGGCCCCAGTCACGCCAAGCCGCGGTCTGGCCAACTCTCCACATGGTCTTCTCTGTTCCATACTTTACGTGAAGAGAGATACCCCACTTTATTACTGAAAGGAAGTCACTGTTGGCTTTCATTTAGTGACTGCTAGGGCCTGGTTCTGTTTTTTGTAGTTAGAGAAGCTATGAAAAGAAATTCAGGCTGGACTTGGTGGCTCACACCTATAACCTTGGGGGGCTGAGACAGAAGGATCAAAGGTTTGAGGTCAGCCTCAGCAATTCAGTGAGACCCTGTTTCAAAATAAAAGAAAAAATAGGATTGGGGGTTTAACTCAGAGGTAGAACACCCATGGGTTCAATTCCCAGTACCACAGTAAAAGAAAGGAAGAAATTTCGAGGGTGTCAGCCAGATGCTGGATAGTGAAGAAACTTTATGGAAACAGAGGGTGTAAAACTGCAGCTCTTGCTGTGTGCGCAGGCGTCAGCGACGCTGTCCTGTTTGCCTGATGGTTGTGTTTAGTGTTGATGGCTGTCAGGCCATTCTGTCCCAGGGAGGACGTGAACATGGCTGTCTGGGCTTCCAGACAAGGACTCTGGGCAGTGAGTTGAGGGAGCCCGGCCTGCAGCTCACCCTGGACGATTGAAACAGTCCAGCGTGAGGTTCTGTTCACCTTCTGTGAAGCACTGTGCCTTCCCGTGTCACTCAGCCCAAGAAAGGAGCAGGGTGGCATTTGCCAAATGTCTTCTTTGCTTAGGAGACTGCGGGAAGAACTCTATGTCTCCTACACTGGGGGTGGTCTTAATCTCCTGGGTGCATTCCAGGCCTCACAGGACTGAAGCAAGGGCTACAATGACTAGGCTTCTGTTTCCTTCCTCAGATACGAGATTCTGACACCAAACTCCATCCCCAAAGGCTTCATGGACGGGAAGCAGGCGTGCGTGCTCATGGTGAGTCCGCGGTGGCCTCTGGAGGGCCTTGCTGCGCCGCCGCCACTCACATGGCCATGCCCTTTCATCAGGCGGTGCCCGTGCCGTGCTGCCCCTTCTGGTGCTCTGCTTCTGATTCTGCTGGCTGCCCTGGGCAGCAGCCCTGTCAGCCCTCGGATGGTTGGTTGGGGCTGGTGTTTGGGACCAGGGCAGGTGCAGGCAAGAGCTGAGGCCACAGCACTGAAGTGAGCCGGTCTCTCCATGGGGAACACGCCCCTGCTCTCTCGCTCACGTCTCCTCGGACCTCTGTACCCAGCGTGGTAGGTGGGCAGCTCACAGCCAGGGCAGTGGGCCCGGAGCACCGCAGCCAGCCCAGAGCCACTGGCTCTGTGCTTCTTGACTTGCCCTCCCTCCCTGTCTTCCAGCCTGCCCCTGGTGCCGTGCTTGACATGTAGCATGCCCTTGACTTCTACCTGAATGGGTGACAGCCCCACAGTACTCGGTGGCCACACCTGGGCTCAGTCCCATCTTGGGTTCTTTTTGTACTTTGCAGGCAGCCTGTCGTTCCTGGCCCAGCCAGGGTTAGCAGCCACTGCCTGTTACCTCGTTTTACTCCGTATTCTTTATAAAGAATCAGAGTATGTGCTAGTGGTGTGGGTAGGAAAAGAGAAGACAGTTCAATATCTTTGTCGTGCAGAAGCTCGCATTCAGTGACGGGGATTGAGGACAGGAAAAGGAAGGGAAGGGGACAGCTCCTTGCTCTCCAGATGCTTGTCAGCCAGGGGCGGGAAGGACAGGGCGAGGGCCTGCAGCTGGCGTCTGTGGGCCGCCTCTTCTCCATGGAGCCTCAGCTGCTTGCTGCCAGCGAGCGTGTGTTCCTCCTGCAGTACTGAGGTTCCCTTTCCTCCTTGGCTCTGCAGGTGGTCCTCGGGCTTGTTACCCCACAAGAAGGCTGGGCAGCAGGGAGGGGAGATGCCCGTTCTGTCTCCTCTTAGCCCTGGTCTGTCTCCTCTTAGCCCTGGTCTGTTTTTCTTCCCATGGTAGCAGGGCTGTTTGTGGGTATCCAGCCCCCCACCCCCAGATCCCACTTAGAGTATTTATGGCACTGCCTGTTGGGAGCTTGTTCTAAATCCCTTCCCTCCCAGGCAGGTGGGCAGACAGACAGACACATACCCTTGCCTGTGGGCTTACCAAGAGAGCCTCCTCCCCCTCCTTATGCTGGAATTGTTCAAGTTACTGATGGTGGCTAACACTTGGCGCTCAGAGATGCTCAACTCCAAGCTGGGCATTCTCTTGTTTAATTCCCACAACCTGCTACAGAGGAGGCACTATTCTTTGCTGTTTTCTTTCTTTAAATTAAAGAAAGCATTATTCCCATTCTCTAACTAATGTTTGATCCCGAGACCCAATCTGGCGCATGCTTTCATCTTGCACCAGTGACACTCAGCTGCCTCCCTTTGGATGGTGACCTGACCAGGATTCCAGAATGCAGAGGCAGGAAATGGCAGGAAGAGACTGCCAGGTTCCCTTTAACTCTAAGGTCCTGCATTTCTCTGAAAGCCTGACCTGTCACCCTGCCATGCTGCAGCCCACCTGCCCATCTTCTCAGTGTCCCTAAGCCACTTTTTCTCTGGCACTGGGCAGAAGGCTCCTGGCAGAGGAACAGCAGCCCCCTGAGGGCCTCCCTGGGCTGACCTGCCCACCCTGGTTGGGGCAGGTGCTGGACCACTGGCTCGAGGGTCCGAGTGGCCCTGAGTCAGCGACCTGCTTTCCTCCCATGCAGATCAAAGCCTTGGAGCTCGACAGCAACCTCTACCGCATCGGCCAGAGCAAAGTGTTCTTCCGGGCTGGCGTGCTGGCCCACCTGGAGGAGGAGCGGGACCTGAAGATCACTGATGTCATCATAGGCTTCCAGGCCTGCTGCAGGGGCTACCTGGCCAGGAAGTGAGTTCTGGGGATGCCCACCCCACGCCAACCCTGCTGTGCCCGCCTGTTGCTGAGAAGCACTTAGCCAGCCACGGTCCAGGGCTCAGTGCCAGTCAGAACCTGTCCAGGGGAGGCCCACAGGCTCTTCCTTCCCCCTCTGCTTCCTGGGTTTCTACCTCCAGAGAGTAGAAGTGGGTAGTATTTCCAGTGGCAGTTTAGAGGGACGAGTCAGAAGAGAGGAACTTTGCTTAGATTTGCCTGTCCGCAAAGCCCATGCTGTATTCCTCATTGTTTCACCCTTTGGGGTCAACATCCAGGGCCTGTCTGTGCCAAAGGAGCCCTGTGCTCCTAGGGTAGGAGGTATCCAGGGCCCAGAGCAGTTCCTAAGGGAGGCTGGGTTCCCCTCTTGCACACTGTCCCCAGGCCCCCAGGTTCTTGCTCCAGGATGTCTCCCAGTGTGAGCTCTGGGCCCTGCAAGATGGGGCAAATGGCACCTCATTTATCCAGAGCCCTCAGCCAATACCTCACAACTCACCTTCGTAAAACACCAGCTGTTGACATTCTCCCTCCCCAAAAATAAGCTATGCAGGCCTGTGGGTGGGCAGTGACGTCAGAGTCCCCTGGCACCAGATCATAGCTCCATTCCCACTGAGCAGGATCTGTGCTGGTTCACACGGGCCCTCACGCCGTGAGCTCCGTAGTGGAGGGCAGTAGTCTGGCGACCTAGGTCTTCTTATCGCCTGCCATGAGATCATTGAATCAGGTCAGGACTTTGCGGTTATGCCCGTTATCCTCCTCCTCCAAATTTCTGACCATGTCCCTGACTCCACAGGGCGTTCGCCAAGCGGCAGCAGCAGCTGACTGCCATGAAGGTCCTGCAGAGGAACTGCGCCGCCTACCTCAAGCTGCGCAACTGGCAGTGGTGGAGGCTCTTCACCAAGGTGGGTGCTGGAGGGGACAAGCAGGCCCCGTGCTGCCTCTGCGTGCTCACTGCCCGTAGTGTAAGCCTTGCCTTCAGCTCCCCTGTGCCAGGCAGTGCGAGCCCAGTCGGTCCTGCCCCGTGGGGTCCAGGGCTTTGTGAGCCGTGGCATTCTTCTGGCATGGACGGCCTCCCGAGGTGTCAAGGCCCAGCAGGACCTCCTGCCAGGACCCCAGACCCTGCAGGGAGGCACTGCCCTCCCAAGGAGCCACAGATCGCTGCTCAGAAGCTTTGCCCACCGTGGAGCTGGCCCTCCCCAGCCTTTTCAAAGTCCTTTGATTTTGAAAGTTGTTCAGGCTGCTTTAGTTATATAATTTGTGGGAGTTGTGAAAAATTAACTGACAAAAAGCATGAAGAAAAGTTCACCCGCAATCTCTTTACCCTGAACCAACAACAGTAAATGTTTCAGTATTTGTTTTCTCTTTTTCTCCCTATTAATCTGAACTATGTAAACCACATACATTCTTAAATAGCTGAGATTTGACTTGCATAAACACTCCTCTATTTTTTACTTTGCATTTAAAATTTCTTATCAGTATCAGCTTTTAGAAGTCCATATACTACTATTCCCTAGAGGACTTATAATCTGTCTACTTTCTCAATGATGGATCTCTATGTCATTTCTAAATTCTGCTATTGTAAACAATGCCATGAGCATCTTCATGCATGTGTAGGGATGCAGGTCAGAGGCCTATGGCATGCAGCATCAGATTGACTTCCAGGAAGGTTGTACCCCCTTGCACCTCCTCCCCACAGCCCCACTCTTGTGAGCTTGTATTCCATAGGTGAGGGAGAAGCCTCATGACTGTTGGCAGGACCCGGCGTCTTCTAGCCAAGCTTGACTATGACCTCCATCTCCTCTCCTAGGTCAAGCCGCTGCTGCAGGTGAGCCGGCAGGAGGAGGAGATGATGGCCAAGGAGGAGGAGCTGGTAAAGGTGCGAGAGAAGCAGCTGGCCGCAGAGAACAGGCTCACGGAGATGGAGACTCTCCAGTCTCAGGTAGGTGTCAGGGAAGCTCTGCCCAGGCAGTGTAGCGCTTCCAATACTGCCACCTGCTGGCCACCAGCAGGCAGACAGGTTTGCAGCTTAGGAAGTGTTCTGCTGTCCTGTAGGAAAGCAGCAGTTATTGTCTCTGCAGACCCCGTTGGGGGTTATGTGCTAGAGGGAGGCTGCCCAGTGGGGTAGAAGTTCATGAGTGCTAGGTTCATGCCCCAGCTCTACCACATAACCCCACAGCTTGTTTCGTAGGGAGCTTGGTTTGAAACTCATGGCGGAGCAGCCAGGGATAAAGGGAATATTAGGGGCACCCCGGGAGCTTCCGCACCTTCTAGATGAAAGCTGCTCTTGTCTGCTCCTCTCGTCCACATCTTCCTTGCTGGTCCGGATCCTGAGCTACAGAGCATCTTCCCAGGATCCGTTTGAAGAACTTGCATTTTCTGTTTTCTCCACAGCTCATGGCAGAGAAGTTGCAGCTTCAGGAGCAGCTGCAGGCAGAAACAGAGCTGTGTGCTGAGGCTGAGGAGCTCCGGGCCCGCCTGACTGCCAAGAAGCAGGAGCTGGAGGAGATCTGCCATGATCTTGAGGCCAGGGTTGAGGAAGAGGAGGAGCGCTGCCAGCACCTGCAGGCAGAGAAGAAGAAGATGCAGCAGAATATCCAGGTACTGCCTGCCTCCCTGCAGTGAAGGGGCGGGGCTGGACACCTGGGGCATGGGGAGGGCCGGTGGCCTTGGAGCAGCTGCAGCACAGGACGGGGCACACAGAGTCAGAGTTGGCACAGCAGCAGGCTCCTCAACTCTGTCCACTCGGGTGGCCCTGCAGACGTTTTCTCTGGGCAGTCATTCACAACACGTCTCAGGTCTCTAGGAATGCTGCCCAGTTGGGCATCAGGGCCTGTTGAGATCCTCCTTTCAGTCCTCGCTCTGCTGCCTGCAGAGCAGGGGCCCTCAGCTCAACCTCTGCCTGTTGCGCTGGCTCAGCGTGCTGTGCCCTGGTTCATGTACAGCTCCCTCCAGTGGGGCCTGGCCACATCCCGGCTGAGCCCCGTGCTCCCTGAGCACACCCTTCTCACGGCCCCTCTGATCCTGACAGGAACTCGAGGAGCAGCTGGAGGAGGAGGAGAGTGCCCGGCAGAAGCTGCAGCTGGAGAAGGTGACCACCGAGGCCAAGCTAAAGAAGCTGGAGGAAGACCAGATCATCATGGAGGACCAGAACTGCAAATTGGCTAAGGTGGGCCCGGGTGGCATAGGAGGCAGGGCGAGTGGTCAGCTGCTTCTCCCTGGCTGCCCTTGGCCTCCAGGCACCAGGGCCATGTTAAATGATTTCTCATGAATGGTTGGGGCCTCGGGGAAGGTTTGCCATTTCCCCTCAGTAAAGCTCTTCCCCGGTGTTTTAGACCTGAGACTTGGAAGAGCTGTATCCTCTGGTGGCGTTGCACGTGTCAGGCACATGTGACTTGGGACACCTTGGTGGCTCGGTGTTGAGGCACAGAGTCTTCTTCCCTAGCTCTCCCTCAGGTAGCAGCTGTGTCTCCTGAAAACAGGCTCGGTCCTTGTCAGCATCTGTCCCGGTGAGCAGACAAAGCTGAGGGACGGGTTAGAGAAGGCAGGACGGGGCAGCACGCTGCCCTGGAGCCACGGAGGGTGCGGAGGGTACTGGTGCTGAGCCATAGGCCGTATGGCGGGTGGTGTGGGGCCCCAGTGGTGCAGAAGGTAAGGAGAGCAGCCCTGGCCACTGTGGTGTGCAGAGAAGGGGGCCTGGTAAGGAAGCACCGCGTGGCTGCCTCTGAAGGGACACAGCCGTTCTCCCTACCCAACACTAGCTGCCACCTAGAAGCCTTTCTCTCCTGAGCCTAAAGGGCCACGGGACCAGGAAGGGCTTGGGCACCCACATTTTTAGGTCCTAAGGAGGCTTGTCCATCTATTTCAGGGGAGCCAGTGACCTTAGGGAATCTAATGGACTTGACCAAATGTTTAAGGCCCTGCCTTGCCATTCGGTCCTCACCTTCTGGGTGGGTCAGGCCTTGGGAGAGCTACGGTGTCTGTGCTCAGCCGACACTAACCCAACATGTCCTCACCCCAGGAGAAGAAGCTTCTGGAAGACAGAATAGCCGAGTTCACCACCAACCTCATGGAAGAAGAGGAGAAGTCCAAGAGCTTGGCCAAACTCAAGAACAAGCACGAGGCGATGATCACCGACTTGGAAGGTGAGGCGCTGGGCGGAGCTGGCTGACGGGTGCCAGGCAGCCGCGGCCTCTGTGTGGCACCAGGCCACCAGGCCAAAGGGACCATGTCTGGTTCCCAGGAGAGTCTGTTAGTGGCTGGGTCCCCTGCACGGGGAGTGTTTAGGATGAAGCTGTCGTTGGAAATCATGCGTGAAGCTGTGGAGACTACCCACAGGGAGTCTAGGTTTGACCCTAAAACTGACCAGCTCTGTCACCTACTAGGTGTGTCATCTCACACCTGCTAACCTCTGTGGGCTTTCATTTTTCTTACCTATAAAGGGGACACCATGATAGACTGATTGCACATGAACATGCATGTGCTAGACAGATGTTGCTAGAGGTTGTTGCTTATTTATGTATTTACTTATTTTTGTGGTACTCTGATTGAACCCAGGGCCTCACACATGCTAGACAAGTGCTGTAGTGCCGCCCAGCCCTTTTTAAACTTTATTTTGAGAAAGGGTCTTGCTAAGTGGCCCAGACTGGCCTTGAACTTGCAATCCTCCTGCCTCAGCCTCCTGAGTAGCTGGGGTTTCAGGCATCACTACCATCCAGCCTAGGTTGTTGTTTGCCTTGAGGCAAGGTGACAAGTCCCAGGAATCTGTGTTAGTGTGGAGGCCTGGGGTAAAGCACAGGGGTGTGGCTTCTGAGGGGCCCCTGCCCTTACCCCTTGAGAGGAGTGGACAGCCAGGGGTGGGGGAGCCCAGACTGCTCCCAGGCCTGGTGGACATAGGGCCAAAATTCTTCAGGCTCAGACCCGGAAGGATTTTCCCCAGCTTGGTGACACCAACCTGCTTAGTCCCCCTCATTAGTACAGGATGAGGTGAGTCAGGCCATTGGGAAGAGAGGTTCTGATTCTCCCACAGAGGCCCTCCCTCACCTGGGAGGAGCCTGAAGGACTCACTCATCCTGGGGGTCTGGGAGTGGCACACTCACCAGCTGAACAAACAGACGAGTCAGAACGCCGGCATGCTGCAGTGGGAATGTAAATCAGTAGATGGCTTTAGAGCACAATCAGCCACTGCCTGGTGAGGTTGAAGCTTCGTGTGCCTGTGACCTGCAGTTCTAGTTCTATTGGAATGCTCCTGGCCATGTGCACAGGAAGTCACGGGCAAGAATACTCACAGCAACATTCTTCATAAGAACATACCAACACGACCCAAACCCCCACTCATTGTAGGATGGTAACTGAGTCGTGGTATATTCACGTAAAGGAGCCATAAACCAAAGTCTACATAAATGTATCCAGTGAGACTTGACATGCTAAGTCCCAAGAGCATGAACTTGAGTGACAAAGGCAAGTCTAGGAAGAAGTCGAGCTTCATAAGTGCTTATAAAGGGCTGAGCACGTTCTGAGTGCTTTAAGATGTGAGTTCATTTGTGCCTCACAGCAGCCTGAGAAGAGTGTCTTCTTACCCTAATTAATCACGTGAGGCACAGGGACGTTAAGTAAATTATCTAAGTGATGTCACAGGGAAGTGGAAAGCCAGACACTGAACCCGACTCTGCTCTTTGGAATGCATTGTATAAGTTCAGATCCATGCAGAACGTGGTACAGCCATGAAGGGAAACAAGGGAATGATAAACACAAACTTGAGGACCGTGATTGCCCCTGACAGGGAAGGCCAGGGGTGGACTCCAGAGATATGGGGCCTTGGCAGCTCATGGCCGCGTTCTGTTCCTCCATCTAGGAGCTGGGTGTGGGTGTTGTGCATGGTGACCCTGTACACCTTACACATGTTTTTCAAGTACTCAGTATTTTATATAAGTATATAAGTATTAAAAGCAGGACAGAAAGCCTGCAGCTACTGAGGATTCTGCACCCCTCTCATCCCTCCCTGGCAGAGCGCCTTCGCAGGGAGGAGAAGCAGCGGCAGGAGCTGGAGAAGACCCGCCGCAAGCTGGAGGGAGACTCCACAGACCTCAGTGACCAGATTGCTGAGCTCCAGGCACAGATCGCTGAGCTCAAGATGCAGCTGGCCAAGAAGGAGGAGGAACTGCAGGCTGCCCTGGCCAGGTGAGCCTTGGGCTACCAGCGATGGGCAGCTGGCCAGTGCCAGCACTTGCAGCTTTCTTACTGTTCTTTCTTGGTGCCTCAGTGAGCTGTGAGCATACCCTCTATTGTTGTCTCAGAAGAGCCAATTCATAGCAAAACACTTCCTATCCAGCTAGAGCATGGTCTAGGGCATCTTTGTCTTTTGTTTGTTCATAATCCCAAAAAAGCCACCCAAAACTCGGTTACCCATTTCCAATAGTCCTTTCCTTCCTTTCTCTTTCCTTTTTGAATTAAATTTATTTTTTTTAAATAGACTAATTTTTTAGAGTGTTTTTTTTTATTTTTTGGATGCTGGAGATTGAACCCAGAGGCATTCTACCTCCAAGCTACACCCGCAGCCCAATTTTTTATTTCTTATTTGGAAACAGGGTCTCACTAGGTTGCTGAGAGCCTTGCTAAGTTGCCAAGGCTGGCTTTGAACCTGTGATCCTCCTGTCTCAGCTTCCCAAGTACTGGGATTACAAGCGTGCACTACCACGCACAGCTGTAGAGTAGGTTTAGATTCATAGCAAGGTTGAGCAGAAGGTACAAAGATTTCCCATAAACACCCCCCCTCCCCCCCTGCCCATGCATAGCCTTCCCTTTTGTCAACATCCTCCGCCACAGTGGTATGTTTGTTACAATTGGTGAACTTAACATTGACACCTCTAAATTACCTAATGTCCATTGTATTTATATTTCAGTAACATTTTATCTCCTTTTTAAAAAATTTAACATTTTGAATTTTTTATATTTACAGTTGCAAATCTTAATTCAGAAAATGAAATAATTCCTCTTTTCTAGTTCTCAAAGTGGTATTGCTCTTAAATCTCCTGGATACCTCAGATGTTGATTTGCTGAAAATGATCCTAAGTGCTATGATTATGACTTATCAGATTCAGCGTTGGCTGCACCTCCCTAACCCTCATCTGCAAATCTTGCTCCTCAAAGGTGAAAATGGCTTCATAACTGATGTTATTGGTCGTCTCTTTGGCAGAGTGGAAGAAGAAGCTGCCCAGAAGAATATGGCCCTGAAGAAGATCCGGGAGCTGGAGTCTCAGATTTCTGAACTCCAGGAAGACCTGGAATCTGAGCGTGCTTCTAGGAATAAAGCTGAGAAGCAGAAGCGGGATCTTGGAGAAGAGCTGGAAGCATTGAAGACAGAGCTGGAGGACACCTTGGATTCCACGGCTGCCCAGCAGGAGCTCAGGTGTGCCATGGGACTGGCTAGCCACGTTGCTGAGGACGGGGAGGGCTGCGGAGTCAGGGGAGGCCTTGGTCTGGACAAGGTGGGGCCCAGGCCTCTGCACACACAGTGTCCTTATGTACCAATGAGTACAGGTGCTTGTGGTTCCCAACAACTTACCTCTGCCTCGAGACCCATTGAAGAGCCTGGCTTAAAGTTTGGGGTGAGGCAAGAGTGGGCTCGAGGCTAAAAGGGTGCAGAGCCTCTACAGCATGTGTCTGCAAGCTCAGGCTATGGGGTCGATGGCCGAGGAGGAACAACAGTGTTCGACAAGCTGCCTGGGGTGTCTGTGCCCCTTGCCAGGCCACTCTGGTTAGGGAAGACCCCGGGGCAGCACTGCTGCAGCATCCTGGACCTCCATTCTGAGGGCATTTTTCTGTCAGGTCCAAACGTGAACAGGAAGTGAACATCCTGAAGAAGACCCTCGAGGAGGAGGCCAAGACCCACGAGGCCCAGATCCAGGAGATGAGGCAGAAGCACTCGCAGGCTGTGGAGGAGCTGGCCGAGCAGCTGGAGCAGACGAAGCGGGTGTGTGCACCTCCCAGGCCCCTTCGGGTGGGGGCTTCTTGGTGACCCATGGCCACTCCAGGCCTTGCTATCTCTAAACCAGTCCTGCAGAGCAGACTAGTTCCAGTGTCAGACTGCCCGGAGCGGAGGCCAGACTCCGGCTCTTAGCCACTGAGTGACCTGGGCAAAGGATAGGTCTGCTTCATGATTATGTGACATGCAAAGCACTTAGATAGTAAGGGCCAAGTACAACAGCCCACCTGATCAGAAGGCATTAGGATTCGGAGTGACCCTGAACCTGAGTGTCAGAGGGCCTCAGTGCCCCCTTCTCTGACTAGGGATCCTCTCTTGAACACCCCACGGGCTGTCAGCTGGCGCTTCACTTGGAAGCCCTGGTGACGTGCATCCAGCTGGCTTCCTGGCCAGGCAGCTCCCTCACAGGACAGGTTTTGCAGCTCATTGTCACTCTTGGTGGCAGCTGCAGAGGCCAAAGGCTCTTCCATGTGGCAACCTGTAAAATATTTTTAGAAATATACCATGTCCAGTTGGCCCCTGAGCCCCCGCCCCATGTGTGCGTGCCCGTCCACCTTGTTCTTTCGCGTCTTCACCCCACGTGCCTTTCCACTCACACCGGGTCCCGTTACCTTGGACCTTGCCCAGCCCACTCAGTGCAGTCTCTAATGGGAGTGTCACATTTATTTTGTAAACTCCACTCTTGTATTTTGTGAAAGAACATTGCATTACTACTTTAAACATCAAATTTCAGAGAAGCTTTATTAGAAGCCCAAGAACAATTATAGTTTCCCTTGTTGTAAATATTTCTAAAATCCTAACATGCAACAACACCTTATATGAGAACATTCCATCCACCCAGAGAGGGAGGCCGGGCAGGGATTGTTTTCGAGGTTGGGATGAGGACACATTTCTCACTCACCCTCTGCGCGGCCTGGGCCTTCCCCGTCCAGGGCTCTTCCTGGCAGCCATCATCTTTGCTGAAGAGGCAGCTCTTGCAGTGACATTAGAGACCAGCCGCATGTCATGGCACGGTCCCCATCTACGTCTTTGCCTGCTCCCCCAGGTGAAGGCCACCCTTGAGAAGGCAAAGCAGACGCTGGAGAGTGAGCGGGGAGAGCTGGCCAACGAGGTGAAGGCCCTGCTGCAGGGCAAGGGGGACTCAGAGCACAAGCGCAAGAAGGTGGAGGCCCAGCTGCAGGAGCTGCAGGTCAAGTTCAACGAGGGAGAGCGCGTGCGCACTGAGCTGGCCGACAAGGTCACCAAGCTGCAGGTGAGGCTTCTGCTGGACCCCGGCCTGGGCAGAGGGCCCTCAGCACCAGCTGGGGCGTGGCCCAGATCCACAGGGCGCTTCCCAGTCCCTCTCTCCTATGCTGGTGCCTCAGCAGGGCCTCTGCGGTCCAGCGGTGACCTGGGTCCAGCTCTGCCAGAGCAGCTGCGGCCAGCCTCATGGTCCTCACTGCTCCCTTCCACATGCAGGTTGAGCTGGACAACGTGACCGGTCTCCTCAACCAGTCTGACAGCAAGTCCAGCAAGCTCACCAAGGACTTCTCCGCACTGGAGTCCCAGCTGCAAGACACTCAGGTAAGGACAGTGTCGGGACCCAGAAGCTGGACCCTTCCCAAGAGCACCCTGTGTGCAGAGCCGTTGGACCTCTGGGCCCTCGTCACAGTGCATCTGCTCACCCATCCTCCCCCCATCCCAGGGTCCTCCCTGCCCCCATCAGGTCTTTATGTGGCTGTCCCCAAAGTCAAAGGGACTGGTCCTCCCACTGGGGTGTCGGGTGCGTGGGGCTCAGACGCATCTCCTGAGTGCCTGCATCCCTTGTCCTCGGGAGTAGGAGCTGCTGCAGGAGGAGAACCGGCAGAAGCTGAGCCTGAGCACCAAGCTAAAGCAGATGGAGGACGAGAAGAACTCCTTTAAGGAGCAGCTGGAGGAGGAGGAGGAGGCCAAGCGCAACCTGGAGAAGCAGATCGCCACCCTGCACGCCCAGGTGAGAGTGCTCCTCTGCACAAGCTCCGTTTTCCTTGCCCTGTGGAACAGGGGAGTGGCGGTGGTTTCATAACTGCTGCCTCCCTGGCCCCACTTCATGGCCTAGCAGCCTAGCCCCCAGGAGTCCCAGGGATGGGCGGGTCCTGAACAGGTGCCCTTGGGGTCTCCTTACTCCCTGCTCCTGCCCAGGTGACTGACATGAAGAAGAGGATGGAGGATGGCGTGGGCTGCCTGGAAACTGCGGAGGAAGCTAAGCGAAAGCTCCAGAAGGACCTAGAGGGACTGAGCCAGCGGCATGAGGAGAAGGTGGCCGCCTACGACAAGCTGGAGAAGACCAAGACGCGGCTGCAGCAGGAGTTGGATGACCTGCTCGTGGACCTGGACCACCAGCGGCAGAGTGTCTCCAACCTGGAGAAGAAGCAGAAGAAGTTCGACCAGGTATGTGGCCCTGGCTTGGCCCCCTTCTCCTCTCTCTTAACAACACCACAGCCCGAGGCGCAGGCCATGGTAGAATCGGCAGAGCCTGGGAGGTGGCGGGAGGGGAGGGCTCCTCAGTGTTGCTTCTCGGGCCTGGGAAGAAAACCTGCAGAAGAGGTTTCTTTTTTTTTGCGGTACCGGGGATTGAACCCAGGGGCATTCTACCTCCGAGCTACACCCCCGGCCCTATTTTTTTTTTATACTTTATTTTGAAACCGGGTCTCACGAAGTTGCGGAGGGCCTCACTAAGTAGAGAGAGCGAGAGAGAGGGAAAGAGAGAGAGAGAGAGAGAGAGAGCTGAGGCTGGCCGCGAACCCCGATCCTCCGGGCTCCGCCTCCCAAAGTACTGGGATTACAAGCATGCGCCACCACGCCCGGCAGAAGAGGTTTCTTAAAGACAGGTGTGGCAGCAGCTTCCCCCTTCTGTTTTTTTTTTCCCCCAAAGTTTCTAAAATGTACTGGTTTTGCTATGGCTTAAAATGTTTTATGTACATATTCATATCTGTTCCTTATTCCAAAAGATCTGAAGCAGCTTGCAGAGATGCAGACACAGGGGTCAAGTAGAATCATAGAGTAGATAAATCGGGAGTCAGACTACAGCCAGATCCAGCCCATTACATCGTCTTAGATAGAGGTTTATTGAACACAGCCATGCTCGCTCATTTGCATGTTATCTCTGGCTGGCTGTGTGCTGAAGTAGAACTGAGTAACTGCTGCAGAGACGGCTCAGCCTGCAAAGTCTAAGGAATGTACTCTCTGGCCCTTTGTGAAAGGTTAGCGACCCATGGAGTCAATGAGGAGCGGGCGCAGGGAAGGTGGGGAGAGCAGATGGAGCCAGAGTTGGGTCCATGCAGAGAACAGACACCAGAGGGATGAAACCAGCCTTAGATGAGGCCACGCGCAGATTTCAGCAGCCAGACTCACATTCTCATTTTATTTTTTAAAAAGATCAACAGTTATCCTAAAGAATGAAAGTCTTTTCAGGTTTGGGGATATGAATGATTCTTGGTGGGTTCTCCTGGAAGGGGCACTCTATGTTACTAAATGGTAGAAATTGAATAGAGGTTAAAACGTGGTGGCAGAGGAATCCCTGCCCTTGTCAGGCCAGGAAGACACGGAGGACCACGTGTCATCCTTGGAACCTGCCAGTTCTCAGGCGGCAGCCCTGGGCCCGCTGCGGTCCCCTTGGTCCCTGCTCTGACCTCATGGCACTTGCCTCTCTCCCAGCTCCTGGCTGAAGAGAAGACCATATCTGCCAAGTACGCGGAGGAGCGGGACCGCGCCGAGGCGGAGGCCCGAGAGAAGGAGACCAAGGCCCTGTCGCTGGCTCGGGCATTGGAGGAGGCCATGGAGCAGAAGGCGGAGCTGGAGCGGCTCAACAAGCAGTTCCGCACAGAAATGGAGGACCTCATGAGCTCCAAGGACGACGTGGGCAAGAGCGTGAGTGCGGGAGTTCCCGGCGGGGATGCCACGCAGGGCCGGGTATATGCGGGCGTAGGGCCTGACTTGGGTCTCCCTCAGGTGCACGAGCTCGAGAAGTCCAAGCGGGCCCTGGAGCAGCAGGTGGAGGAGATGAAGACTCAGCTCGAGGAGCTGGAGGACGAGCTGCAGGCCACCGAGGACGCCAAGCTGCGGCTGGAGGTGAACCTGCAGGCCATGAAGGCCCAGTTTGAGCGGGACCTGCAGGGCCGTGATGAGCAGAGCGAGGAGAAGAAGAAGCAGCTGGTCAGACAGGTGCGTGCGGCCCTCCCGGTGCCCCCTGGCAGAGGCGTCAGGGTTGCCGATTTCCAGCAGGCCTCCTTCCTGTCCCGGCTGCTCCTGGGTTGTGTAGAGCTCTGTGTAGGGGTCCTAAGCCACTCCTTCTGTGGCCCCAGGCTCAGCGACTCACACACTCCATTAGAGTTTTGCTGGTCAGGACTGGCCCAAGCTCCCCTGGACTCGGAGCCGGAGTGGGGTCCTCACGTGGGCAGGCTCTTGAGCTGTTGGCATTCCACAGGTACGGGAGATGGAGGCAGAGCTGGAGGATGAGAGGAAGCAGCGCTCCATGGCAATGGCCGCCCGGAAGAAGCTGGAGATGGACCTGAAGGATCTGGAGGCACACATCGACACGGCCAACAAGAACCGGGAGGAAGCCATCAAACAGCTGAGGAAGCTGCAGGTGAGGAGACTGAGGGTTGGGAATGGCTGCTTCCCCTCCCCGAGCAAGGCCATGTGTCCTCTTAGCCCACCTCACAGAGGAGAGTGGAAACTGCAGCCTAAAAGCAAAGATCAGTGACTTTGAGTACATTGAGTACATTCACACCTAGAATGCAGAAGAGTTAGGGGAGGCAGTCTCTAATACAGACTTCCAGAAGAAACCAGGTCCTGACCCAACCGCCCGAGTGGACGGTGACTGAAAGCTCCAAGCTGGTGGCTCTGAGAAGTGGCCCAGAGCATAGGTGCACACTTGGGAAGTTTTCATTCTCTAACAGTCAAGAGAGTAACATTAAAAACAGCTCTGAAGCCTGGCGTGGTGGCACACACCTGAGACAGGAGGATCTCAGGTTTGAAGCCAGCCTCAGCAATTTATAGGAGGCCCTCCACAACTTAGTGAGACCCTATTTCAAAATAAAAAATAAGCTGGGCGTGGTGGCACATGCTTGTAATCCCAGTACTTGGGAGGCTGAGACAGGAGGATTGCAGGTTTGCAGATAGCCTCAACTACTTAATGAGAACCTGTTTGAAAATAAAGAATAAAAAATAGGGCTAGGGGTGTAGCTCAGAGGTAGAATGCCCCTGGGTTCAATCCCCAGTACCACAAAAATTAAATAAATAAATAAATAAATAAATAAATAAATAAATAAAATAGGGCTGGGGTATAGCTCAAAGATAGAATGCCCATGGGTTCAATCCCCAGTAACACATACACACGCGCACTCTAAGGGGCCCATCATGCCCATTATGTCAACAACAAGTATAAATTTAAGCCAGGCACAGTGGCACATGCCTGTAATCCCAGCTATCAGGAGGCTGAGGCAGGAGGATCACACGTTCCAGGCCAGCCTGGGAAACCTAGCAAGACCCTGTCTCAAAAAGTAAAAAGGGCTGGGGATATAGCTCAGTGGTAGAGCACTTTTCTAGCATGAGCAAAGCCCTGGGTTCAGTCTCCATCCCCACAATAGATGATAGATAGATAGATAGATAGATAGATAAATAGATAGATGATAGATGGATGATAGATAGATAGATGGATGATAGATAGATAGATAGATAGATGATAGATGGATGATAGATAGATAGATAGATAGATGATAGATGGATGATAGATAGATAGATAAATAAATAGATAGATGGATGATAGATAGATAGATAAATAGATAGATGATAGATGGATGATAGATAGATAGATGATAGATGGATGATAGATAGATAGATAGATAGATAGATGATAGATAGATAGCCAGCCAGGCTGACCGGGCACTAACTTTGGGTCATGGTGTGACTGGCGCTGTGAGCACTGGATTCAGCTCAGGAGGAAGTTGCAGAGTGAGAAGGGGCATTGCTTGGCTAGTGTGTACCTAGTCGCTCCCGTGTGCTCTGAGTTCTCACCCTCAGAGTGGTATAATGATGGTAGTCCTCACCCTCAGAGTGGTATAATGATGCCAGGGGAGACAGTTGCTTTGTCCTTAGTTACTATGGCAGAGGCTGAAAGCAGGCCCCTGTTGGCGGGCTGTCCCTCTGAGGAGTGTTGGGGTGAAGGGCTGGAGGCAGGCGGGACACGGGTGGCAGTGCCAACCTCTCCTCCCCACCCAGGCCCAGATGAAGGACTGCATGCGTGAGCTGGAAGACACGCGCGCCTCCCGCGAGGAGATCCTGGCGCAGGCCAAGGAGAATGAGAAGAAGCTCAAGAGCATGGAGGCGGAGATGATGCAGCTGCAGGAGGTGGGCTGGCGCAGGGAGTCGGTGGGGACGGCTGGGAGCAAGTGGGGTGGGCCTCGATCTACACGGTGCTTTCCTCCAGGGCCTTACTGAGTAACCAGGCTGTGTGTATGTGTGTGTGTAAGAGAGTGAGACTGGTTTGATGGTGACCATTTGGAGGAGGGGCCTGAGTGTCCCCTTGGCCGCCTTGTCAGTGCTGGTGAGGCACATTGTGGAAGCGTTCCCAGGCTGGCTCCCCACGCGCTTGTAGACCTGAGTCCAGGCACAGCTCCTCTGCCCTGCCTGTGGCTCTGCTCTCCTGATTGGGCCTGGGTGACCACTGGGTCCCTGTGGAGGCTGCCTCATTCCCAGCGTGAAGCCCCGTCCCCTGTGCCTGGCGTGCAGAGCCCCCAGGCCCCGGCCTGCGCTCACATCTCTGCCCCTCTGTCCTGCCCCCTGCCATCTGGACTGCAGGGGGAGCAGCATGGAGGATCTGTCCGGATGGCTTCCCCTGTTAGGCCAGGGTATTTCCTAGTTATATCCTGGCACCTTAGGGGGGTTTTGTAGACATGTGGTGCTTAAGCTGTCACCTCAGAGGGAAGAGTCGGCCTATGGGCTAGAGGTGTTCCTGGGAAGGCTTCAAGGCAGAGCAGAGGAGAGCGCCGGGGGCTTGGGAGGGTGGCCCTCGGCCGGCGTTGGCGTGCTGGGAATGGAGGCTGTGGTGGCCCCAGCTGATCACATTCTGGGTCCTCGTGGCAGGAACTGGCAGCTGCCGAGCGTGCCAAGCGCCAGGCCCAGCAGGAGCGGGACGAGCTGGCCGACGAGATCGCCAACAGCAGCGGCAAAGGGTAAGCCGGGCGAAGGGCCCACGGTGGGCCTGGAGGGTTTCTCCACCCACAAGCCCTCACCTCTCCTGCCCTCCCCAGAGCCTTGGCGCTGGAGGAGAAGCGGCGGCTGGAGGCGCGCATTGCCCAGCTGGAGGAGGAGCTGGAGGAGGAGCAGGGCAACACGGAGCTGATCAACGACCGCCTGAAGAAGGCCAACCTGCAGGTGGGTGCCTGCCGGGCAGCAGCTTGCCCGTCCACACCGGGGCTCTCGACCCAGGGCCCGAGCGCCCCACAGTGAAACCATGACAGCTGGCAGAGGCACAGGCCAAGTGCCACCGCCCCTGAAGGCTTCTGCTTGCGGGTGTCGGGACATTTCTGGACCCCTGTTCGTGGGCAGTTTTCTTTCTGAGAGAGCTGAGGTCAAGGTCACCCTCCTTCCTGTAGATCGACCAGATCAACACCGACCTGAACCTGGAGCGCAGCCACGCCCAGAAGAACGAGAACGCGCGGCAGCAGCTGGAGCGCCAGAACAAGGAGCTCAAGGTCAAGCTGCAGGAGATGGAGAGCGCCGTCAAGTCCAAGTACAAGGCCTCCATCACCGCCCTGGAAGCCAAGATCGCGCAGCTGGAGGAGCAGCTGGACAACGAGACCAAGTACGTGCCCTCGCGCTGCCCGAGTTGGCAGGGGTGGCCTTTGTCCACCACCACCCCCTCCCCTGAATAGCCACAGGCCCCGCCACGGTCCTGTCCTACGCCAGGGCAGGAACCCGCCCTGTCTCCAAGCCCAGAGGCCATCTTCCTTTCTGCCGGGTGTTTGAGTAGGAGCCCGTGGCCCACTTCTAAAGCTGGGGCCCTTGCCAGCTGTCCCTGACAGCTGACAGAGAGAGGCTGGGGTCCCGCCCACATATGTAGCCATCTGTGGGCTCAGCTGGCCTGAGACTCTTTTGGGAGGTAATGGGACTCGCATTGGGTCCCAAACCTCAATTTCTCCATTTCCTAGATACATACCGCTTTTTGAAATGTGTCCCTCCCCTTCCCAGAGCCCAGTGTCCTTGTCTGTGTAGTGGGGGTATCGGAGTGCCTGTCCTGAGAGAGCAGCTAGTGGGTGTCCAGGAAGGACTGGCACCTTGGCCTCAGCCTCCCTGTGGAGGGAGCCTCCCAGCGAGGCTCGGGAAATGGGTGCTCCAGTTCATGGCTCGTGGGCCAGACTTCCGGGCGAGGCTGTCCCCCTGAGCTGCCATGTCTCTGCCACACAGGGAGCGCCAGGCGGCCTCCAAGCAGGTGCGCCGGGCCGAGAAGAAGCTGAAGGACGTGTTGCTGCAGGTGGACGACGAGCGGAGGAACGCGGAGCAGTACAAGGACCAGGTGTGTACAAGGACAGAGCCGGGGGGCTGGCGGGCCGCACGCCCGGAGCCCCTAACCAGCGCCCTGGCCGCGTGTCTCTGCAGGCCGACAAGGCATCCACCCGCCTGAAGCAGCTCAAGCGGCAGCTGGAGGAGGCGGAGGAGGAGGCGCAGCGGGCCAATGCCTCGCGCCGGAAGCTGCAGCGCGAGCTGGATGACGCCACGGAGACCGCGGACGCCATGAACCGCGAAGTCAGCTCCCTAAAGAACAAGCTCAGGTGAGCCCCGCCCGCGGCCGCCTTCAACACCACCCCTGTCCAAAGCTGGGGTGTTTTTAGGAAATCACTCCTTAGACTTGGTCCTGCTTTGCAAGCAGAGCCAGTGAGCAAAGGGCTTGGTGACCAGCCCTCGGGGGCCTCAGCCCAGCCTCGGGCACAAACCAGAGACTTGGTAATCCATCCCTAGCCTGTCTTAGAAGCCCATCATCTTGCACTTCCAAACCTGATGGGGACATTTCCACGCTGGGGTTTTTGAGTTAGAAGTAGTTAGAGGCTACCTGGTCTGCTCCGCAGCACATAGGTGCCCAGGCAGTCCCGTGGTGGGAGCCGCGCACGTGCGGGTGAAACGGCTCCTGTGTGCCTCGGACGGGCCCACATTCAAGAGGCGGCATGTGGCTACGGAGGGCCTTTTCTCTGAGATTCTCATTTCTTCTTCTTTTTTTTTTTTTGGTACTGGAGATTGAACCCAGAGGCATTCTACCTCTGAGCATTCTACCCCCAGCCCTATTTTATTCTTTATTTTGAAACAGGAGGGCCTCACTAAGTTGCTGAGGCTGGCTTTGAATCTGTGATCCTCCAGTCTCAGTTTCCCAAGTACTGGGATTATAGGCATGTGTCACCATGCCTGCCTTGTGTTTATCTTGTTTGATTTTGGGGTGCTGGGGATGGAGCCCAGGGCCTGGCGCATGCTAGGCAAGCGCTCTGTCACCTGTTTTATAAGACGTTCTAGCCAGGGCGCAGTGCGGAGGTGACTCTTGTGCCTCCCCTGTGGGTCAGTACTGTTTTCCTGCAGCACTTGACACTAGTGCTTCCTGTTGGGATGTGTGGTACGTGAGCGGCCTGCAGCGTGCTCTGATTCCTGCTCCCTGGAGAGTCCTGTCCCGCTCACGCAGAGCTCCAGGCTCAGCTTCGTTTCTGGCGTGAGCAGTCAGTGCCTGGTCTTTCTCTGAGAGCCGCTGTGAGGCGTGTCTTGTGCCGCCCCTCAGCAGGGCCCCGCCGACCTCCTGCTTCTGTCCATAGGCGTGGGGACCTGCCATTTGTTGTGCCCCGCCGAATGGCCCGGAAAGGCACTGGCGACTGCTCGGACGAGGAGCTGGACGGCAAAGCCGACGGGGCGGAGGCCAAGCCTGCCGAATAGGCTGCTTCCTTCTGCTGCCCCGATGGACGGACGGGCGACTCTGCCTCCCCTTCCCAGCCCCACAGCCCCCGCCTGGGGCTGCTGTGACCGTGACCCCACCTCCCCACACTTCTTGAGGGCATCGGTTTCCTCTGCTGCAGCCCCAGCTCCCTCCCACCCTCTGAGAACCTGATACCAAAGAGTCAGGGCCGGCCCGGCCAGGAAGGAGTGACCAGCAGGTCTCCACCCTCTCTTGTCTAACAGCACAGATGGCGAGGCAAGGAGGGCCTGGGCCGGGCACGAGAGTTTTCTATGAATCTATTTTTCTTCAGACTAAAGGAGTTTTGATAACCCAACCCCCAGAAGTGTTGTCACCCCCGAGCTCTGCCCTCCCCCAGCTCTGCCCTCTTCTGCCCTTCTCTGCTGTTGGCAATCACACGTGGTGACCTCACGCCTCTGCCCCCTCGGCCGCCCTCCCCTGGGCCCCAAGCGGCCTGAAGGAGCAGGCCCGGAGTTCCGCCTCTGTGCAGGGCACAGAACGCCAGGGCGAGGGGCCGTTCCTCCCACCCCCTGGGGCAGCACCACCGTCCACTGCCCCTTCCTGATTCTCAAGTGCAATGCCCCTCCCCCCCCAGGGGAGGGCAATGCCCCTCCCCTGCCCCTGCACAGCGAGGCTGTTGGGGCCGAGCACACGGCGTCGGGGCCACGTGGAAAGGCCAGCAGCCTTCCTGTGGCTTCTCCCAACACTCTTGGGGACCAAATATATTTAATGGTTAAGGGACGTGTCCCAGGCCTGGCAGCCAGAGCACCAGCAAGGGCTGGAGCCCTCCATGTGGTCATGCCTGCTCCAGGACTGGGCCCCAGGGAAGCTTCTCTGCACCGTTGACTCAGTACAGTTCAGAAATCAGCCACCTGCGCAGACATCTTTGAAAGAAAAAGGTTTTCTTCTCCCTTCTTGTAATAAATGATACAATTCCGAGTCTTTATCACTGCCTTTCCTTTGGAACCATGTTTAGAAGAGAGTAGCTTGTCCTACACTGGTCTACACTGGTTGCTGAATTTACTTGTACTCCTAACTGTTTTGTATATGCTGCATTTAGACTTACTTATGACAAGAAGGCATTTTTTTTAAAGGAAACAAACTCAACACATCATGAAGCTATATAAAAGCTACATATGCCTAAAAAGCTCTGAATTCAGGTCCCAGTTGCTGTCACGAGGAGTGAATGGAACTCCCCGCCCCCTTTTTATATAATGGAAGTGCCTTAGCATGTGTTGCGGCCGTCACCACTGCAGTGAGCTGGTTTACAGATGTTCCCACTGAGCGTCACAATAAAAAGTACCATGTGCTAAGAGCTGTGTCTGTGTGTCCATCTGCAGGAGGGTGGCCTGGAGGGCTGCGCCGTGCGCTCCTGGAGAACCTGCAACTTGAGTCTCGTTAGGAATGTGGCTGTGAGGGCTTGAGTCGACACGTCGGAGTCCAACGAACAGGGGACCCTCACATGGGTGTGCCGCCTGCAGAGCCGGCCAGGGGCTAGGTAGCCAGGGCACGGTTGCATGTTGGTGCCAGCTCTCCTCCCCACAGGGGTCATCTTAGTCTTGCCCCAGGAGGAGGGCAGTGCCCTGGGTGTGGAGCTGGTTGGGGTGGGGAGGGCAGCACGCAGGGCTGGGATGCTGCACACGCTAAATGACACACCAGTGGATGCAGCCAAGTGCATGCCGGGAGGGTAGAGAGCATTAATGAGCCAGAAAGTAGATGGAGGGAAAGTGTCCTGAATGCTAGACAAAGAAGCAAAATGTAAAAGAAGTCAAAAGGCGTGGAGGACAGACTGGCCAGGAATAGGGACGCCTGCACCTAATGGAGCGGGATCTAGGCTGTGCTGGGGAGTGCCCCATCAGAGGTTGAACTCACACATGTATTACATGGGTGTTTTATGGCCTTTTTTTTTTTTTTTTTTTTTT